>JAURVB010012854.1:0-129646 GCA_033002965.1 Piper betle
ACCTCTTGTAAAAAAAATCGAGAGGTGAAAAATTAAATGTTCCTCACCCTTTAGTAAACCTATAAATGTCATATCCCAATGAATTTTATAAAGCTAAAGCAATTTATTTGGTTTCTTATTTGCCTTTTACTTTGTTTGGGTTATTTTTTTGATATATCAATGTTATAAATTATTTGTACAATAATTTTAATTAATGAGAACTCGTATGAAAAAATTCTACTCAAACAAAGGAAAATGTGAAGATAATAACATTGAACCGGCCAAAGCAGCTGAACACTCTCTCTTAAAATGGCAAGAGCCGTGGTTTCTTTTTTCATAATTCACGATCTCCGTATTAACATTGTATTATTGATGGGTATTATTAAATAAATGTATATTGAGTACATTCACTAGAAGTTGTTCTATATTCCATTCCTTACATATTTTATTTAAGTGCATCACATGGGTTCTTCTAATTAAAGAAGTGATGATTTTCAATTCAGATTTTAGAATGTTGGAATAAAAGGCGAGACAATGTAATATCAAGTCGGACGTCACAGAGCATTGAAAAAGATTAAGTTTGTGTTCGCACACATCATATGCACGTAATAAAAGAGATCAGACAAGTAATTTATGGCTAGTTCTTGATACGGAGTCCCTGATCTTCCACTCTCCCACAAGTCAAGACCGATTTAATACTAAAAATATCGGACGAAAAGCCTATGTACATTACATACAATGAAGCATGGAAGAATCCTTTTCCTTGTATTGTTATATTGGCACAAGTACAATGCCCCCTTCTATTTTTATATTTATTTATCATTTATAATTCCAATTTGGTATCTTATTATGGAATACCCGTTACAAAAAAATAAAATAAAAAGTGCAACGAGGGGGGTCGGTTTTATGCTCATTTTTACCCGCCGCGCTTATAAATGCCCAATAAAATAATTATAAAAATAATAATAAAAATAAGAGACAGAGAAACCACCTTATAAATGGCGGGTCCCATACATCTCAACTGCTAGGAGTTCTACACGCACGCAACTCACGCGACGATTGCACGTGCAGTCGACCTCCGCGTGTCGCGGAATTGGTCAGATCTCGCTGTCTTCCATCAACTTTTTAGTCTTCGCCGCGGAAAAGTGATTCGGGCCCCACCGAAAGTCTACATGAGACGCCGACGGTTCCCACCCCAACAAACAAGGGTTCGACCCGTTTTATCCGAATCTTATTTGTTTATCACCAAACAAATATGCATGTATAATAAATAAAGCTAATAATTACTATCAACAACCAAGAAGACTCTTGTATCATTTACACTAAATGTGGAACTCTAAGATTAAAATATGATTAGGGTAAATTAAAAAAATATAATCATGTAATCTAGATGAATAAAAGTTGTTAATATTCTTATATCAACTGCTACTACTAATATTAAGAGTTCGTTTTAAGTTTGATCCATTGCGCTTTCCTTTTTTTTAGCAGATTTTTTTGATAGTTGGCAGAGATCAATATCATTTATTAGCTGTCATTTTAGTAAAAAAACATTATTTAGCCTATAGATCCAAGTAAAATACTGCAACAAGTTTATACAAATGTGATGTTCAATATTCTTTTAGTGATCAAATTTATAATTTTAGAAAGAGTTGTGTAATATAGGATTCTAAATCTTACATTTTAGTATGACTAAAAGTTTTGAAAAGTGTGCGATTAAATGCTCGATAAAAACAATGTGGGTTCTTGCGGTGGATTTTGGAAGTTAAAATATCCTCTTTTTTTCTTTTTCAAATAGTGGAGTCGGCGTAGAAAGTGGAGTGATTGGTTAAAATGTTTGTTAAGCAATTAAATGATTAATAATTCAATGTAAAAAAAAATTAAATTTAACACCCACACCAATCTTGTTATCTATTTCATTTGGAGGCTTAAAAAGTTGGAAATTTTATGTCCGAAAATTCACATGTGAAACATGGCATGCAACAAAGAATTTGGCAATGCACCTTTTTCCACACATATGAATGAAATGAAATCCAATATGAAAAACGAGTCGTGAATCAGTCTCCAATGTGTTCATTCCTTCTAAATAAATCCGCCGATTCATCTACAAGGACTAAAATAAATAAATAAATAAATAAATAAATAGTAAGCG
Source organism: Piper betle (assembly GCA_033002965.1). Classification (NCBI taxonomy): domain Eukaryota; kingdom Viridiplantae; phylum Streptophyta; class Magnoliopsida; order Piperales; family Piperaceae; genus Piper; species Piper betle. The sequence goes on from JAURVB010012854.1 coordinate 2,129, forward strand.
GATACGGACCCTCGATCCGACCCGATTACCATCGCTATTTGTTGCGACCGCCAAACTCCTCCAAAACACGCACAAACAAAAAAGGAGCCGCCTTTTTTCCTCTGACCTACCTCTCCGGCCACCGGTGGCGGCGGCGTTCCTCCTCCCATGGCCGCCGCCACAGCCGCCGCCGCCACCACGGCCGCCGCCGCCTCTAACCGCCTCTCCCTCGACCACCGTTTCGCCGCCGCCTTCCACCTTCGCCTTCCCCAATCCCGATCCTGTTCTCTCTTCCTCTCCATCTCCGTCTCCGCCCCCCGCATTGGCCGGACGCGCACCGCCTTCTTCGCAGCTTTTGCCGGCGATGGCGGCGGCGGCGGCGGAGATATCGGTGGCGGCGGCGGCGGCGGGGGTGGGGAAGGGGAAGGGGACGACGCCGAGGAGAAGAACAAGAGGGAGGCGATGATGGTGCTAGAGGAGGTGGGGAGGACTGTGGACGGGCTGCCGGCGGATCTGGCCGCGGCAGTGAAGGACGGGAGGATACCGGGGGAGATCGTGAGGAGGTTCGTGGAGCTCGAGAAGTCGCGGATCATGCGGTGGTTGTTGCAGTTCGGAGGGTTTAAGGAGCGGCTGCTTGCCGATGATCTCTTCCTGGCCAAGGTTGGCATGGAATGCGGCGTCGGAATATTCACCAAGGTCACCCTTTTTTCTGATAAAGAAATGGTTTTGTTCTGTGTTGATTTGGATAATGGTTTTGAGTATACATTGATGATATGATCTTTGTTTGTGGTTGATTTGGATAATGGTTTTTAGTAGTTTGTTTATGATCGAATTCGGTTGTTGTTTACATTTCTGCGTGTGAAGTGAAGCCGATGCAATTTGAGTTACTATATTTATTTATATTGCTCAAATGCATGCATGTTTGGCAGACTGCTGCAGAGTGGGAGCGGAGAAGAGAAAATTTTATGAAAGAGCTGGACTTTGTTATTGCGGATGTGGTATGTTTTTCTTTCAAGTATGTTCTACCCAGTTTTAATGTTATGTTTTTCGTCTTATCGTCTTCTGGTTCAGGTTCTTTCCTGTTTGCGAGTATGGAATCAGATATGCTTGATATTGCATTTTCTTTATAAGTGAATGGAGGGAAAATGGCCTTCCTTTATTTTAAACTCGGCTTTTTATATTTTTATATTCTTTAATTTTTAAAAATGCCGACTCGATTTCACTAATTATTATGTGAGGAGAAACCGAATAGGAAGCTGGGGGAAGACGTTGGAATTAAAGGTATATAATATATTTGGACGGGTATGTATTTTATGATTGAATAGGGGGGGGGGGGGGGGTGATAATGAAAGCACGAAGGGCAGGATGACAAAGATGTGTGGAATTAAGTTTCTCTAATATTTGCTGCTAGATGATTATTTCTCGCTTTTAGGTTATGGCCATTGTTGCGGATTTTATGCTTGTCTGGCTTCCTGCACCGACAGTTTCTCTCCGGCCAAGCCTTGCAGTCAGTGCAGGACCCATTGCAAAATTCTTTCATAACTGTCCTGATAATGCCTTTCAGGTTTGTTCAAAACATGTTTTACCTTATCCTTTAAAGTTTTTTATTATGGCCTTTACCCTGAAAGAATTGTAATCCTTATATTTTGTTTTTTGTACTGATGTAGGTTGCTTTAGCAGGGACGCATTACTCACTGCTACAAAGATTAGGTGCCATTATGGTTAGTACTTGAAATGTTTTCATGTGTGGCATCAAATTTTACGTGCATTATTTGTAATAATTGGTTGACTACTTGCATTTATCATTTTGGTTCTGATTCTTAAAGATCCTCTAAATATTTGCAGAGAAATGGATCGAAACTCTTTCTTGTGGGAACTTTTGCATCTTTGGTAAGAGTTTTGTATTATTTATAAGAGAAAAGGCTACTTATAGGGTTTTCTTTCTCACTCTATTTTCACGACTTTAATTATTTAGAATTTAATGAATGATTGAAAAATATGAATAGAAGAAATCCTCTAATTGGTTAGAAAAGGGAAGGTTGAGAGGTAGTAAATGATTAACCTATAAAGAATATATGGGTAACTTATGTGAATGATTTTCTTTGTTAAGTTTGGAGAGGAGTGAATTATAAATTTCCATAGAAAGGGTAAATATCAGTAATAATTACTTAATGGTGCCTGTCCATTTTTGTTTCCTTCTATTTGTTTAAGCAAACAAGAGAAGGAATTTCGATTTTTTGACCAGCTCACCTGTTCTCTTCCATTTCCATAACTGTTAACTTTTTCTACTGTCAGCTTGTTATCAATTAAACAAATATTTGATTTTCTTTGGCATGCATTGGGTGTGCCAGTCTGATTCCTGTGTTTGCGTTTGGAGAACATGTTGCAAACTTTGCTATGCTCCAAGTTGATATTACTTTATTTACGTTTTGCTAATAATTTGTTCTTAAGCTTTATTAGGAGATCTAATTATGGGCCAGCTGCTCATTCTGTAAACATTGTGCCATAACAGGTTGGCACTGGTGCAACCAATGCCTTAATTAATGCTAGAAAGACAGTTGACAAAGCTTTTGCTGGTGAGTCAGAAGATGTCCCCATTGTGTCAACCAGTGTTGCATACGGTGTCTACATGGCTGTTTCTAGCAACCTTAGGTATGTTTCAATTGATTATTAAAAACTTGTAACTGCTTTTATTTAATCAGTTATTAAAATTGTTATGAAGATCGTATCCTCAATTTTAGTATTCTTTCCTAGTTAATTGGCATCCATCGCATTGATTAATCTGCTGTCATAAAAGTCATTCTTTAGCTTCATTTTTTTATTGTATCACTTGATAAAATATGATGGTTTGTATTGGAAGTGGGACCAATTAAATATAAGTCTAGACCAATCAACCTTTATCCAAGGGTCTTCAACTTTTCTTCATCTCTTCCTGGATAATCTAATTCTGAAGTTTCTTTTAGAAAGTCTAGTTAAAAGAGCTTCTAGCATTGGTGCTTAGTGCCACATGTAACTTTTTGTAGATTAGCTTTGATCATTATACAAATGTGCCAAATTATGTTGAAATGGTCAAAACAAAATACATTTAGACTTTTTTTTCCATTGCAAGATGTTTGTTGCTGCCATGAGCTTGTAGATAAATGAGAGCTTATTGTATCACTTGATGCTCTCATTTATTGTTGCCATGAGCTTGTAGATAAATGAGAGCTTTCCTAGTTATTTATTGTTGCCTGTTTGTGTTTAGGTACCAAATATTGGCTGGTGTGATCGAGCAGCGGATTTTGGAACCATTTTTGCACCAGCACAAACTCATTCTTAGTGCGCTCTGTTTTGCTGTTCGAACTGGCAATACTTTCTTAGGATCATTACTGTAAGATATTCTTAACCATTCATGATTTCTTCCACAAACTTTTTTGTTTAGTATTATGATGTATACTCAACACTTATGTAACAGGTGGGTGGATTACGCTCGTTTGATTGGCATCCAAAAGGCAAAGGAGTAGTTGTAATCAAAACAGTACTTCTATCGTAATAATTTCAACTTAGGATTTGCACCTTCAATGCTAAGGTGGGGAGCATACTGATCTGATTCTGCATCCATCATTGAAGTTAATTGGTTTGCTCACCATTTTTTTTTTCGTGTTTCAAAAGAAAAAAATTGTTTTTTTCGTGTAGAAAGAAACATGTAATTCATTAGCCCTGTTGTATCAGGGCGTGAGAATTCCCTCCCGATCGGTGAATGCTGTTGCTTTCATTTAATTTGTCAGAAATAAATACTGTCTTGTCATAATTTGCTTTCCTAAATGGTTTTTCTTTGTTGCATTTATCTCATCATCACTATTCATGTGAAGTAGAATGGTGTTAACATTGAAGAGACAGCAAAGATATTTGCATGTTTGAAAGTACTGCTGTTATGTGGCACTTTCAATTCCTGCTTCTGTCATTATACTTAAAGAAAAAATGCATCATCAGAAACTTATCTTGTCATCAAAGTTTGCTTTGTATTTTCAGATTTGTAAGTTGGGGTTCATGTTAAAAACTTTGTCGGAAACGTTTTGATGTTAATGTCTGTTGAAACCTTTGTAGCTCTGTCGCTGCTAGTCTTTGCAGGTGCCGTGATGGCTTGCTTGGTTTACAAACCTTGTTTCAAAAATATAAAATAAAATAAAAAGAGGCCAATTCTAATCAATTAGTTCAAAATACGAATCATACAGAGGCAAACTTGTTCTTCAACAAAGTCGGTCTGTGTTAGATTGATTCAAGCCGATTTACGGACATGCTTGACTCGTAATTAACGGCGCATTCGATTTGCAATTTCCTTCAATACATACAAAATATTACTGTATGTATTGTTAAAGTAAATATTTCTAGCACTTCTAGGCAAAGGGGTTAAACCCTTCACTTTAACACCACTCTTCATACAAAAGTTAAAATTTGTCATAGAGATGTTTGCAAAATAAGTTGATAAATTTTCTGCCATTTTATTATAACTATAATACACGCCACAGTTACATTCCAAATCTTGTTTCATTACCTATCATCTTGCTCTGAAACAATGACGCTCCTTGAAACTCAACCTCTTCTTTTGCATGATTATCAACTGGATTGTCACCAATGTAGGCATCTAGTACTGACCTTCCCAACAGCCTGCTCTGTATGACTCCTACCTCCGTCCCATTGACTACAAGAAAATGAAATGTCGAAGGTTGCAATATGGAAGCATATTTTCTTGAAAAATAAAAACATGGCAGCTGGTAAAAAAATCTATAAAACTATGAGAAAACAATGCCCAAGTTAAAAGTCTTACTGCAAGACTTTTATCTTCCAAAACTTCAATGGAGAAGGGAACAAAAATTCGGTGTTAAAAATGTAATCAAGATAAGAAATTCCTACTTTTTGTGCGCAGGATATGACCCTGTTCTCTGGAAATGTCTATGACTGATCCTTTTGTCAACTTGTACTCATCTTTAAATTGTGATGTGAATCTGCAATCAATTACAAGCCGCAACAAGATTTGAAAGCACTAATTTACGTTCGAATTCACAATTAACGGTATTTATCTACAAATTAATCCAATAATTCGCATCGAAATTGATGATAATACTGATTGATCATCAAAGAAAAATTGAACATACCTTTGAAGTAGTTCACCAGTGTCCTGCCCACCAAACTTTCGAAGTCTAGAGCTCACAGATTCTTCAAATGCCGCACGAATCGAGCTGCTACTTAATCTGGCATTCACTATCTGAAATCTGAGAGTCATGCCCAAGTCCTCTTCCAACATCTCCGTGCAGAAATTCATGCCATCTTTATGTTTCTCATTCAAAATATTCTTTGCCGCTTTCTCGTCCACATAAACGCCTAGATGATCCCAAATGCAAAATGTTCATCAAGATATATGAAATGGGCATCCAAATCTATTCCAGCCACGAGTAAACTTTATACACATAATATTAAGCCATGCAATTCAACTCGGAGTAGATTCTATATTCAAAATGCGTTAATAATGCTAATAAAATTGCAAAAACTAATTCGCTAATTTCTCAAAGAGAGAATTTATAACAGTGCCAATATTCGTAATACGATTAGAAAAAATTGAAAATTTTACGTTAGCACGTATTGTGGTTAGTGCGCGAGTAGGTACCAGTCGATGTGATTATCAAAATAAAACCACATACCAAAAGCATAATCATCAATGTACGTGAACCCCATGATGCTTCTCCGGCGGAGCCCAGTCCCCAGCAGCCGGCGGCCGTCCTCCAAAAATGCCGGGAAGGCAACACCAGTGTTGGCTTCGACGACGTCGCCGCCGGGATTGGTCATGGAGAGGGAAGCCCAGGCGAGAGATGGTGCACGGAAGGAGAAGAATCCAAACGCCTCGCTCACAAGAGGGTGTGGGCGGTTGGCCAGTCGGAAGGCGACGGCGAGGCCAACTCCGGCCCCGGTGGCGAGGGCGGCGGCCGCGGAGAAGGAGGAAGCATGGTGGTGGGGCAATGGTGGCTTGAGGGGGTGGGGAAAGGAGAAAGGAAAGCGAAGTGCGACCATTGGAGGTTGGAGGAAGTAAGCTTGGAAGGTGAGCTTTTGATGGTTCAACGAGAATAACGGTTGCTTGTCATGTGAACGGTAATGAGAAGAATAAACACTTTGCTTGGCAAGTGAGCAAGAAATCTTATAAAAGAGAAAAAAATAAAAAATAAATCTCATAAAATAAAAGTATAATTTTATGAACACTATGAGGATAGAATTTTAACTCTCGAAGCCCTCGAATCGCCTCTCTCACCACGGAACCCATTTTCTTTGTTCCGCAGAGACAAAATGTAGTACTAGCATCAATAGTTCTTTACCGAAGAAAGAACTCACCGGTGGAGTCAAGATGCCGCTATTTGTGCATTATTAGGTAGAAAATATCGGTTGTATATCATGCGAATATTAAATTTAAAATAGTAATCAGAGTTTTTTAAAAAAATTGCACAGCTTGCATGAATTAATAAAAGGAGTCGTGAATCAATCTTGCATTAACATGAATTGGTCTTTTATTATTCCAATTTTAAAAAAATTTAGTAAGAACAAGATAATTTCATCATAGCACAAGACATTAAGCCAAGGGCTTTAGTCTGTAAGTTGGGCCGCAGGTTATCGTGCATAAATCAGAAGGTGGGCTTCTCATGGGCCCCTTTTTTCACGGCCCATTAAAAACGTAACGAGTACTAAATACGACCGTATCCGTATCTATCGATAGATACGAATGACGTCATCTTATATTATCATCGATACTCTTCGGCTACAAGCTCGGACTTGCTGGCCTCTAATGGCGAATGCCTACTCTTCTTTTCTCTCACACTCCAAAGGTTCTTGTTACAAACGCTGGTTGGTCGTTCTTAGAAACTCAATATTCTCACTTTTTTTGTTGATATTTGCGGTGCTTTTCAGTTTAAAGGTTATTGAGAAAGCTATAGGCAGTTCTGAATTACACTCGACTCCAAACAATGATGGAGAAAGTGATTGCGCTCGTCATTCCCCCATTGACATCCGAAAGAAGAGAGGTATCCTATTTGGAGATGGCATGGCTTTTTTCCTTTAATGTGATTGGATGTATGTAATTGATAGCTCTCTTACCATCCATAATTGCAGGAGCTTCAAAGGTTGTGGCCAAGCAAGCTGAGGAAGGAAAGGTGAAGTTAGCAGTCTATTGTGAGATGATTAAAAAGCTGACTGGAATGTTTAAAGAGTCATTTCTATTACAAAACCGCAAATAATGATGCCCAGCTTGCTTCTTCATAAGAAAAAATGGCAAATTTATATTTTTTAGGCATATATTTCTAGCCGGATTCAAATTCCTGAACTTGCACTCTAATACTATATAAATTTTGTTTTTTTAACCACTTTATCTAAAAGTTCAACGTATTAGATAAGGAAACCATCTAATAGTTACTTTGATAGGCATGTTGCCTCATATGCGTTTAATTTTTATAACTTAGAACGACTTTGAATACAGGACATTCAATGTTCTGATTGTTTCATTTCAACTATTCCACAATATTACAGATTATTGGTAACTTTGTGCAGGTGGCAATCAGAAATGTAAGAAGAGATGCAATAAAGGCATACGAGAAGCTAGAGAAGGTACTGACAGCTAATTATTTCTCAAACTATAAAATTCTTCTCAAAATGATTAGCGTTCTGATCATTGTCGTATCTGCACTTTGTAGGATAAAAAGCTCTCTGAAGTTAATGTAAAAGATTTATCAAGTGACTTGCAGGTATTTAAGTTGCCCTTTGAAATTTAGCATTGAGAACTTGTCCGAACCGAATTAGTATTGAATATGAAATTGTATGTAAAGATTTCCATTTTGGAATAAGAGTGTTAATTATTCTAAAATAGTTATCTTTATGCAGTTAAACTCATTTTTTGTGTCATGTTCTGCATGGAAAATAAGATGGTTTCTTCTTTTTAGCCTTTTTGTTATGTATATGATGCACATTTCGGAGATTCAGACTTCTGACAATGATATTGATGTATTTATCTGCAGAAACTAACCGATGCATATATGAAGAAAATTGAATCCCTTCAGAAGCAGAAAGAGAAGGTAATTCTCTTTAGCTCAGACCTCCCAACTGAAATAGCACAGTAAGAGACATGAACGATTGTGAATGAATGCAATATATTTTCTCATAGATTCTTCTTTATGCTCATTAATCATAGAACACTGAAAGAGCAGAACATATTCAAACAATTGATTATGTTTGCCCATTTGCAGTTCTCACGAGCTCCTTTATGTCTTCATATTATTTTGATTGTTATTTAACTTCTGATCCAGCAAGTCCTTTACCTTCCATTTTCAGGAGCCGCTGTCAGTTTGACATATCAACCATAAATCCATATGCTGCTTCCGTATATTATGTTCATCTACTATCGGTGTTAAAACATATATTTCATATATATTTCAGTTCTCTCCTTGCCACAATTATGGTGATTTTTGAGCATTCGTACATCGTCGCCCTTGTAAAATATTCAACATTCTTGTTTGATAAAGCATGCTTCATAATCAACTAACCCACTACTCTCCCTGATACTTCGGTGTGCCGATGGCGATAATATAATCCATGTGATATAGAAGAGAACTAATGTAGATCATGTCAAGGAAAGTGGGACAATTTTGGGTTAGGTCTAATTGCATTTTTTTCCAAAAGCAAATATTATTATACGTTCGGAGGGCAACTATTATTCCATTCCCTTGTAATTTAGAAATTTGTTGCAGTATCCTTTTTTCTTCCTTTTCTTGCCTGGGCTAAGGAAAGGAAGAAAGAAGAAGAAAAGGAAAGACCGTGATCGAATTTGTTTGCATACAAAGAGGCAAAACAGGAATGACGAAGAACAATTTTTAACCTGATACAAACTAGTTGATTCTTCTTCAATTGTGCACCTCCCAAGTACGTCATTTTGCCATGCAAAATCCTTGGCTCAAGTGCGAATAGATGATTGATAGCCAAAGCAAGGAAAAAACCGACAAAGAACAAAGAAAAACAAAATCATAGCTCCAACCGTGTTGGAGTCTGTTTTTTTATTTTTAGATTCTGTCGGGAATTAAGGAAGCAACAAATTTCATTGTAGAAACCCATTTTCTATTAGTTCTAAGGCTGCTTGTATTAGCATCTAAAGCTTCTGATATCTGCATCTTCTCAGTTGTATATGCCTTCGCATTTACAGTAACCAAATCATGTCTTTGAAAATAAATCCAACATTACAATCCATATCGCAAGAGCTCGTGATAACTTTTGTCTGTGGAAAGTTGCAGTCAAAAAGAGTAGCAAAAAGGAGATACACATTGTCACTGCTTGAAATACTCAGGTACTAATCACTTGAATAAAGCCAAGTAAAAAGTATAATTGTCATTAACTTGTCTTATATATTAAAAAAAAGTTGATTTGGGGAAAAAATTGCCTACAATATACTTCCATCTGTCAAATAAAACTAGATTGTACTGCTTTTCAACAGACTGACAATCAATAATGACTATTGTTAAAAATGTACAATTCCATACTATTAGCCTAGAAATATAACTGAGCAGAGAGTATTAACATAAACTAGAAATCAATTGGATTGCTTTTTCATAAAAATTATGTGGCATATTGCCGACGAAAAAAGGCTCCGTTCCACCCTTCATTGGTGAGAATAAAATAAGCCCTCACCTTGCTTCTGTAAATAAAGGATGGTTGCTATACAATTTTTTCTCCCATACTAACTAACTTGCGGAAGATTTTGTGTCAATCTAGTTTGGCCTGAGAAGAATGACATGCCTCACCGTTCAAATGCCTTGAGAAAGACTGCTTTGCAGCCAAAGTAGCTAACTCTTGTTCCTGTTGTTTCAGAAGATAATTCTGTGCAGTTGCAGCCACAATTTTTGCAAAGAAATGCACAAGCACGAGCCACACTAAGGTAGTCCAGATAGTTGACCACGACAGATTCCAACTTGCCTGGTAAAGGGAAAGCATCAATACTATAATGAAAACACAAGGTCTAAACTCTAACTAAATGAAAAATGACTACTGTCATGAACACATCTTCCAAACAACAAGCTTCTATGTTCTCCAAGGACTTTAAGTTGATATAAAAATGTACAAATCAGAAGTAATATACAAAATGTACAAATCAGAAGTTCCTGCACTTCAGCCTAAGCTTGAAAGCATGTCTCTATCTACTAAAATGCATGGTGTACCTTCAATGTATGAGCAGAAGGACCTTCATGATACATCTCCTTGACCTTGTGGAGCTTAGAAATGATACTAGGTAAAACTGTGGCAATGCCAGGAACATGACCAAAAGCCCATATCATCTCCTTCTCAATCCATTCTAGGAGTTGGTTGTTGCAAACAGCAATAATAAATATCGTCTGCACCAAAAAATGCAGTAAATATTTTAGTTATATGAAGATATTAAGTTAAAAAGAACCAAGTGCCCAAACGAAAACTAAGAATGCACGACAAGACCTGCATGTGAGTCTTGATTATTGCCTTTCCAGTCAGTGTGGCAAGAAAAAATTTCCAAAATGGTACTCCAAACTGACCACACATCATTCCAGCCAGGTCAAACAGTGGATTTGGCACCTAAAATATATGAAGTTGCAGTCAATGATTGCATAGTAATATCTTAATTCTTCAAAAAAATGAGGCATGTAAAGTTGTCATGCACATAAGATTTTAAAAACTAACCGACGCAAGTAGCAAAACTGATGCAAAGTTTAAATGTTGTGAATGAGAGAATAGCCATCGCTCAAGACGTTTCAAGCACCCAGAGACTCCTCCAGATTCTTTTGAAGATGAGTTAAGCCCCTTCACAGCGTCCATCTTCCTACCTGACAAGTATGCTGCAAAAAGACCTACATTAGGCTAGTTCTTTTGAAATTAACGTACTTAAAGTCTTAACCACAAGATATATGAGAAAAGATAATATACATTTTCACTGCTCATGATCCAATTTTTCAAAACAAGGCAATTAAGCAAGGGTAAAAGTAATTGAAACCCATCCACCCATGAATAACCTACCTGCTCTTGAGACAAAATAAGGAGGAAGCTCCCCAAGGGCAGTTCCAAAACCCCATAGAATAGCCTCTAATTGAACTTGAGACAGTATGCTGGTCAGAGGTACCCTGACAGATGAATTAGGTAGTGCATAAAAAATGGGAGGCCCATATGCAGAACAATCCTTTTCAAGCCATGAAGGACCCTTCCCCAAATGTATGGTATCATATAGGGCGCTTTTCAAATCAACACGTCCACATTGCATCGCTTTGATAGTGAAAAGAGCAATGTGTGGACCCAGATACAACAGAAACGTATGCAGACCAAATCCTGAAACACCCTATAAAATCAATTCCTGTAGATGTAGTTACAACAAAAGTAGCAAGCTGAAAAATGACAAAAAATAACTATACACAGGATATGATCATTACTGAACTAGCTAAAACAACATGTCGATACTGTAATATTCACATTGTAGAAGACATTGTATTAACTTCACTAGTTTCCTCTTTGTTCACTTGAAAACTAACTTACCATCCTCATATAGAGAAGAAACAATTCAAAATCAATGGATAAGGAATTGCATGACACAATCTCCCAATGATAAAAACCAGCATACTAAGAGCATGCAATGGTCAAGATTTCAAACTTTTCTAACAATATGCTATGATATAAGTGTACACTAGCCCTAATAATATATTGTCAGTGTAAGCACTTCAAAGCTATACACGGTTAGCAAGAATAGAAAAGCATCTCACCAACCTAGTCCAATCGATGATGCCACACCTAAAGCCACCCACCACACTGCAAATCTAAGATACTTGAGAAATTCCTGCACATGCTGGATGACAAAAATGACAGCATGAGTGATCAAGTAATCATACAATATATATATATATATATATATATATATATATATATATATATATAGAGAGAGAGAGAGAGAGAGAGAGAGAAATGATATGAGAACTTGAGAATTAGGAACCCGAGGTAGACCGTTGGATATAGATCAACAGTGAGATCATGCTTTTGCTTTGGGAATCATCATCACCGTTACTTTGTATCTAACACTCTAGAGTTGGGTTCCCAAGTTCCCACCATATCATTTCTATATATATATATATATATATATATATATATAAGTCATGCACTAATATTTTGGGTTTGCAGAGCCAACCTCATGGTGAGGGCCGTCAAGACCAGAGATATAAAATCCAAAAACCAAGATGAGCACACACAGGATCGGTAACCAGACACCTTTGGTCAGGAGATATACTAATGAATGTTTCAAATACTGAACAATGGCCAAGATAAAAGCTTCAATGTTTCTACTGGCTGTTTTGTCAATGTTAAATTTTCTGCCTCGGTTCGATGCTTCTCCCGAAGTTCTACAAAGAATACATAAAAAATCAGCCACTTAATATTTGGACATAACATATAAAACATTTCACAAAATTAAACTCCAATACAAATATTGGCATTACTTCAAGTACACTCAATCACATATGAAATATCTCTCTCACACACACTTGGTTTACAGATTGTTTCAAAACTTCTACAATGTGAGTTGATTACTTAATCCAACATGTAACATATCTTAACCAAAAGAAGAAGAAGAAAATCTAAAACAGAGCCATACAAGAACCAGTATTTTTAAATTCTAAGCTCCAAACTACTTACTATCCCCACCTTTCTATGATAGTTTGCATATTGAACTCCAACTAATGATCTGAATGTCACAGGTAAGGTAACAGAAATCCAAAATAGGTGCATACAATAAGCCAAAATTCCAAAGTTCAAACGCATGATTCTCCCCATCTTCCAATGTAGGTTTACCTAATAACAGAGAGGGTTCTTCAGTTGAGTTAACTCCAACCAATGATCCTATCTCCGGAGGCAACAACACAAGACAAAATCTAATCAACGCCATACAATGAATCAAAATTAAAATTCCAAGATCCAAACACATAATTTCCCCCTTTTTCCTATCCTCCACATCAATAAACGTTCAATATGAGTTGAGCAACACACATAATCTAATCTTCACATGCAACAAGGCAAAAAAAAAAATTCAAAATCAAAATCCAAAACCCGAACATACATTGAACCATAATTTGAATTCCAATCTGCAAGCCCATAATTTTACCATCTCAATTTTACACATACAGTTCTTCAATCCGAGTCAGATTCGGGAACATGATCTTACCTTCAAACACAACCAAAAACACAAAAACAAAACGTCTAAACCAACGGCACTACCACACACCAAACCGCGATTCAAGCTCCCAACTCCAAATTCTACCGGAAAAAACACCACCCATACATATACATAGACAACATACGTGCGGTCGTTGATGGAAATCAAAACCCACCAACCACGCCGTTTTTCACCCCGTTTTCACGCCCAAATAAATTTTTTAAAAAAAGAAGAACTAAAACGTGGAAAAAACAACGAAATCAAGGAAACCTGAGATGGTAATGCCGTGGACGACATGCCGAGAGGAGGCCCGATTCCGCATCCCCAACTCCTTCGTCCCCGTCCCCAAACCCACCAACAAACAACAACCACCACCCCAATCGGGAGGGAGGGAAGGGATTGAGGGAACTAACTTGTTTTGGAGAGGAGATGGGGATCGAAATCGGATAAATTTGCAATTTTCTTTTTCCCCTTTCGTTGTCGTTCTCTCCTCCCGACGAACGCGGAGAGTGATGGTAACCCGATTTATGCGCCCTAGAACTCGCGGTATTTTCGAACCGATTTAATAAATGTAAAATATTATTATAAAGGATACTAGCCCAACACCCCCTCCATGACGGGGATATTTAAAACTTAATAATAATAATAATATACATTAAATATGTATATATATATATATATAATAATAATAATTTTATGTAAATATTAAAAATAATTTTATTTTAATAAGTAAAAAATTTTAATAACAAAATCGAATTTATTTTTAAATTTTTTTAATTCAAATAGAATTATACTTTAAATTTTTTTAACAATAAATTACAATAAGTAAATACCAAATATATAAAATTTGTAAAAATATAATTAAAAATATATTATTAGGTAATAAATTTTAATTTAATAATATTATTATACATATATTAAAATTTATTATATTGTGTATATATATATAAATAAATAAATATAATATAATATAAAACTATATTATTATATTATTTTATCGTGTCCAGTTGAGTGAGCACGAGTCGAATTCGAGTCGAATTCGAGTTATAATCAGTCGAGTGAGTCGACACGACCTGTCGATTCGATCGTAAAATTCAGTTCGAGTCAATTTAAACTCGAGATTTAAATGCGAGTTTCAATCGAATCATCCGTAGCCAAACGCTAATGCTACAAGCTAACTCGCTCGATTAACGACCCTTCTACGATGTCCAAAGTGAATCCGACTAAGCAATTTTCAAACCCAAGTCGACTAGTCGAGTATTGCCGGATTTCGATGCAGGAAAAAATCAAGAAGTATTGATCAGAGAAGGTGAAAACAGAGAGTCCCTTGTCATTGGTCTGTTCGAGCCGAGCCGAGGGAAAGAGAGCCGAGCCCATCATTAGAGTCTACCATCGCCGTAGCAAGAAGGCTGGTGCCCTTGTTACCTGACAAAGTCGGAGCCTTATCGTGAAAAATTGGCTGGAATTTGGCGCTGCTGTTTTACCATTAAGAAACAGAGCCCTACTTCTGTCATGAAAAAATCCATCCTAGTTGCTGTCAGCCGATGAGGTCATGAAGCCAGGGAGAAGCATCGGAATTGGAATATTGTTGCCCATTGTCAAGTAGCTACTGACGTCCGGTAATAGAAGGGATTGAAGCCTCGCCCAAGACTCCTATTTGTGCTGATCTGTTTGGAGACTTGGAGCTTCCCCTGCTTTGAAGTGCGCCCGGGAAAGCCTGGCCACGTCACTAAAAAGCTGGAGGGAAATCACCTTTGTCGAGAGTGGTGAAGAGCAGAAGTGGCGCCATCGCCTTGAGTCCTTGACGCCGGAGTTTGACTCTGCCTCGCAAAGAGTTGCTGTTTCCCCACCTCTTCGAGAGCTCTGTTTTGTCACTATGGAGTTGCCGATCCCATCACCGTGAAGTCTTGCCTAGAATTTGCTACAGAGATGCCCTTGGAGCCCTGGAGTAAGGAAGTCATGAGGAAAGGAGAGGAAGATTGCTACCGAACCCCGCCGTGCTTGAGCTGCTGCTGAATTGTCTTGGAGCTGTTGAGATCACAGGAGCCTTGCCGTTGCCTCGAGGGAATACGGGGAAGTCTGATTTCTACCGTCGGAGCACGTAGGGGCCTCGCTGTTGTTTTGCTGTTCGAGCCTCGCCCGGTGTTTGTTGACGTCGACGGAAGATCCTGCCGTCGAAGTACCCAGGTCGTCGGAATCTAACCTAAGAAGAGGGCGGCTGCCAAACAGGGGATACTGGTCCTGTGAGGCTAGTTGAGGGGAAGAAATCTATTGCTGCTTCATGAGTATGGAAAGTTAACATTGTTGCTGCCTTTTGAAGCATTGCTAATTGTGAATTGAAGCTGGCCATGAAGAGTTGTTATTTGCTGCTGTTTCTTTCAACCAAGAACGAGTTGAGGAGTCCTACCTCTGTTGTGATACACCGCTATCAAAGTTGGAGTAGATTGGTTGTTGTTGTAGGATCGCTGCCTCACCGAAGTCTTTGCTCATTGCTGCCTAAGGATCATCACCGCTGAAAATTGCCATTGCTGTTGTGCTGCTTGAAGGAGATGTCGCGGCTCAGGGCTCTTGCTCTCGTGCCTGGCAGGAGATAAGCCTGCTGTGATTCTTTGCTCCAGAAAGAAGTGCGTGGATGGGAAGAAATCTAAGGCCACATTCAGATCTGTGTTGGGACAACATGGACCAAGAATTGCTTAGCTGCTTGTGAACACAGGGACTCTCGAGATTTTGAAGCAGGACATAATATAGAGCTTGTTTGGCTCTTTTCTTCAAAATTTCCCTCCAGTGCCTTCCACAATTTACTTGCAGAAATTTCTTTAAAAAATGCATACCTCTTCTCTTTAGAAAGACACGTTCGAATGGTACCACATGTCAATCTATTTATTATCTTCCATTCTTTCTCCTCAACATCATCCGGTTTCTCTTCTTCAATGGCAATGTCTAGACCCTGTTGAAAGAGGGCATCCAGAACCTCACTTTGCCACATGCCAAAATGACCGGTACCATCAAAAATCTCCACTGCAAATCTTGTATTTGTAATAGTAGTTCTTGCCAAAATTGAAGATGAAGCTGTGACCTTTGATGTGGATTCTTTTGTGTTGTCTGTCATTTCTGCTACAAAGTCTATTTAGTAGTTGTTAATGTGAAATACCAACTAGCTCAAGGAAATTTTTCTGATGAGGAAGATCAGCATAAGCTGCAACCACAGAGCATACTAAAATAAACCAAGAGCTCAAAATGCCAACTGGCCTAAGGAAATTTTTTCTAACGTGGAAGATCAGCGTAAGCCGCAACCACATAACATACTAAAATAAACCTTGCTCTGATACCAATTGTTGGAAAACCAGGTAATTTTCACCAAAGATAACTAATTCACTTTGAGAACTATTACCTAGATGACTAGCATGAAAATTATTGTACTAAAAATTACCCCAAGATAAAAAATTACCCCAAGATAAAATTTCCGGGAAAGTGTGGTGGGACACACACTCCGCTTAAAAACCAACTCCTAGACAGAATTTTATCTAAGTAATTTAAATAGCACAATAATTAACAAATATACCTGACAATATCTATTAAATAGACATAAAAAGAACAAAAAGAACACCGGAATTTAACGAGGCTTACGTCCTCGGACACTACAAAATAATATTTCAATAATCAAAGAAATATTACAAAAAAGAAAGAAACAATTTACCAAAGAAAGAAAGATGACAATTTTAGAATGTCAAGAACTAAAGGGGAGGAGCCTTATTTATAGGGAAAGGACTCCTTCCAAACCTACAAAACTTTATATGTAGGACTTGATTTTGACATACAACACCCCCCAGAGTTTGACGCCTTCGCAGCCGGGAAAAAATCATGAAGATACTGATCTGAGCTAGGAAAGAAGAAGTATCCTGTCATTGTTATGTTTTGAGTCACCACCGGAAAGGAGTTGCTGCCTGTCGGAGTCACGGCTTGCCCTCACAATTCATTGCTGAAGCTCATAGCCACTCGCCGGAGGACCATTGACGGCACCCGTGAAAAGCCTGCTCACCTGCAGTGTTGCCAAGAGGAAGAAGGCGGGAGACTAAATGGGTAGGGGACCTGTTATGGGCTTGGTGCTAATTAGGTCCGCTTGGATTTTGACCGTCTATGATCTTGACCGTGACTCAGACCTGTTACCCACATCTTCATGTGGGTATCCACGTTGAGATCTAGTCACCCAATGAATTGATTAGACCTATTAACAAGACACGAACTAATTTAAAAAATTTTGTGAAAAAATTAAAAATTAATAATTTGTGAGTATTAATCTCATCGTAGATTAACTTAAGGATTCAAGTTAAACTCGAATTGAGGTTTTATTCATACTCGTTTCTTGCATGGTCCTTTGAACCTCACATAATCCGATCCTTTAAGGATCCTATCAGAAAATATTTAATTTTTATTTTAAATACTAATTTCTCTTTATATGATATTATATATATATATATATATATATATTATAGTTTTAAAACATATTTTCTAAAATATATTATTTTTTTATAATAAGAATATTTTTTTATATAAATAAATAAAATATATTTATTATCTGTTGCTACATTGGGTTCAGGTCGGGCTCGATCTAAGCTACAGCAAGCACATTGGAATTTGGGTTCGAGTATTTCGCATCTCTGGTCGGGCAAAACCGATCCCGTGACCATATCCATATAAAATAATCTTGCAGAAAAATAATCCTATTTTTACACATGCGAATTCTCTAGTGGGCCCTACTCGGTAGTTGAAAAGTCGCGGCTGATGACACATAAGAAGAAGCAGTCGGTCCGCGGTCGGCTAACAACAACCCCTCTCTCCTCCGGCGACGGCGAAGTTGGGATTTCTGAAGCCAATTTGTGGTTGGTTGAAGAAGGTAAATTTTCTAGATTTGCTTTTTTGTGGTCTTTTCTTCTGATGGGGAGATAAAGGTGATTGATCACTTATTGGTAGGTACTGGTTTGTGTCGTATTGGTTCTCTTCAATTATCATCAACTGTGAAAAAGAAAAAAACAAAAACAGATACAAGGGACCGAATTGAATGATTTTTTGTTTGTTTTCTAGTTGATTATAGAGTGAAAGGCAGGAAGTTGACATCTTTTTTTCATTTTCTATATTGTGAAACTTCTGATTCGGCCGCACAATTGATTGTTGGAGCTCCTTTTTAGTGGTTTTTTATGTGGTGCTGATTGATTCTTCTTAGTTGTTATCTTCTTCCAAATTATAAATAACAGCGATCGGATCGTAAGATTTATTGTTTGGAGATTTTTCCACTGGTTTCTGGTTGTGGTGAGGTCGTTGCTGATTGTTTCTTCCTTTTTTTCTTTATTTCTATGTAGATAAATTGCTAACACCTAGAGAGGAATGGAAGAATCCAGTGATTTCACTTTTTGTCAGGTAAGTTCTATTTTTTTGCTGCTTGAGTAAAGCCCTCCATTGTTTCTTAGTTGATTCTTTTCATTTTATGCTTTGTTTAGGTTGGCTCAAGCTCGGACCGGGACAATGTTGAGTCTCCCAAGACCATTCCTGATATTAGCAATATCCAAATTGAAGACGGTTCTCCTGGAATCACAAAAATCGCAGAGCGAGATGCTTCATCGAATAATAGCACATCTAAAGATGTTGGGGGAAGTGTGCCAATTTTTTCTAAAAGTTTTGAGTTTCAAACACCCCCCAAAAAGGCGGTCAGCCTTTGGATCAAGCGGCAAATGTTAATGGGTCTGGAAAATCATCAGAAGCTGTTAGAAAGCCTGTGGAGAGAGCTAAGGTTCCTTTTGAAAAAGGATACAGCCCAATGGACTGGTTAAAACTTACACGTACTCACCCTGACTTAGCAGGTATGTCACTGTCTCTATTATTGTAAATTTTGCATTAGGATGATGAATAAATAATGCATCATGATTTTACAAGGTCATTTAATGAATGCCCTACTTGTGGTTAATCTTAGATAGCTGTGTCTAAATCCTTAAGATTAACGTTAAACTCCTGAATGCGGAATATGCTAATGACGTGAATTGACATATTATGAAGATATGATACTACGTTGCATCAGAGGGTGTACTCAAATTAAAGTTTTAAGAAGAAAATTGTGGCTGCTGATTTTTTTAAGATTTTGTCCAGACTCCGAGCAAGACACCAACGTTTTAAAGCTCTAACAAGATGGAACTCCTTGGCCTGAAGTCACTATGATTAGACCTTTTACAGTTGTATTCTTCAACAAGAAGCTAGCATTGTAGTTCCTTTTCAACAAATTGTATTTTTTGGATACTTTTTATTTGTGATGTTATATCGTCACAGTTCATGTACAAGGCTTGCTCGTTCTATCATCTTTCTTTGACACTGCTAAAGATGTCAACCAGAAGTTATGAAGCAAGGTATTGACTTTCAATTTATTTCAGAATTAAAGGGTCAGTCAAATAGAAGACTGGTTTCTATGGACGAGGTCAGAAAACACAAAACAGATGGCTCAGTGTGGACAGTGCTCAAAGGCGGTGTATATAACATAACTCCCTATTTAAAATTTCATCCTGGAGGTATTTTCAATTTACCTCAGTATATGTTTAACTGTTCCTTGTTTTGTACTTATTAAGTTGAAAGTGTTTTCCAGTCATTTTTGCTTAGCACTTTTTCATTGTCACTTTTTTTATAAATGATACCTCAAAGTTCTCCTTATGTTGAAAATTACTTTACCATTTCTATTTGAACATGGTCCCATTCATGAAAGAATAATTTACTGTAGAGAGATAATGACAAATATTATCCATGGCTTTGTTGAAATTATATTCCAAAACTGATCATCATAAAGGTTTACCATATGCCAATAATGGTTGCAGTTGATTGATGAGTTGAGCATGTTGTGTTATCTTTTATTTATTTATTTATTTCATATTTTTCTGCCTTTATAAAGTTATAATTGGGAAGAGATCATGATGTTGCTCTCTTGGTTTTTTCGCCTCTGTTTTGTTCTTATTCTTTAGATAAACTACCTTCTAGATGCTTTTTCACGTTAGTGATTGAAAAGCTCGATTCTTTACTTGTATGTGAAAAGTAGTGCTGACCTTCTCGTAATTGTTTTGTAATTTTCTTCAGGTGTTGATATGTTGATGAAGGCTGCAGGAAAAGATTGCACAGCACTATTCAGTATCCTTAATAGTGTCCAATAGATACTTGTATAATTAGAAGTATTGTCAAGGGGCTAATCATCTCAGATTAACCTGTTTCGAATCTCCTCGTTGCAAGCGAGTACCTAACTTCAAGCTTTAGCTGGTTCAGATGCATGTCTTTATTCTAAAACAATTTCTGCAATGCGAGTGAGCATGTTAGAGTATTTTTCTAAGAAAGAAATACAATTGAAAAGTGGGCTTGATGAAGAGGCCCTTTTAAGCTCCTCTGAGCTTGCTCGATTCCAAACTGGTTCAGATGCACGTCTTCATTCTTACGCTTTTGAAGTCCTGCGCATGATAGCCTCTTATGAAGTATGAGCGAAGTGTGCCATATGAATATCATTTCTAGCTAAGAATTCTTCATGTTTCTCCTCTATGCAGGTTTGCTTATGTTAGTCTTTAAGCGTTTGTTCTTTAACTTTGCATAGATAAGTACCATGCATGGGTGAATGCCGAATTTTTATTGGAGAAGTGCCTGGTGGGTATCTTGGATGATAACCATTAAGCAATCTGGACGACATTAAAATGTTTTCACACTGTACGACAAGAGATTTTTCAGATGAAGTCGAGCAAAACCGTACCGCTCCTGCAAAAGGTGGACAATTTGAAAGAAGCTTGTAACCTGCTATATACCGTGATCTGCTTTGTGAAATTGATACAAATGCTCTCAATTTGATGCTCCCAAAATTATGTAACCAATTTTTATTACAGAAAGATTTCTTTTGTACCTTCTTTTTATTTTCTATGAAGTCAAAGATGCCAATCTTTTCCTACGCTTAACATTCAAGAAGTACACGAAGTGAAGCGCGCAGAGATAGAAAGGTAAGTTTATGTCATCTTATAAGTCTGGTTTTATAAACTTAAATAAATTTAAATAAAGTGCCTTTCTTTTAAAGCCTTCCCTCCAAACTTGGTTAATGCGGACAAAGCATCAAGTATATCCGTACAGCAAAAAATCTTCTTATAAAAGATTGTTTATGACCATGTTTCATAATTAGCTTTGATGCCAAAGTTTTGGTCATATTTATTAAGTTGTATCTCATTGGTGCAACTCTTGCATCAAATGTGACCGAGTGTGAATGCGTGCTCCGATCTCATCAACACCGGCAGCCACCTATTTAGAACTACTTCATTCATGTAACGCAGTAACGGTTGTGAAGTACATACACTTATGAAGTCTGAGCAAAATCCGCCGACGGCAGTGGAAACTGTGCTGATATTAACAATTTAAGAGATGGGCACATGAAGCTGCACCAGGAATCATGGGTTTTTCTCTACAAATCTATAATATACACGATTATGGGTTACAGCTATTTTCACTTCTCAGGTTTGTCTAGCTTGTTTTTCTCAAGTTTGATAATGATGGTGTTCAATATCAAGCTTCATCTCTGTTTCTTTCTTTTGGTTGGCTATGCTGTTGCAGCTTAAGGCATTGATGGTATTGGCTTAGCTTTAGCTTTGAACAAGTATGCCGGTGAGTATATATTCAACTTCTCACGTGAAGATATAACCTCTACTCCTGCTTTTGCAGCTCTCCTTCCAAATGGGAACTTTGAGATCCCTCCCAAGCCTTCCCACCTCAACAAAACAGTGATCCTGGGTAGGCTTGCTCTACCCAAGTGGGAGATTTATGGCCTGGTTGAGTACATTGTAGGTGGTCCACAGCCAGGTGGTTTGTACTTCCCTGTGTCTCATGGGTTCATGCTGTAAGGCTTGGGAATGAGGCCACCATTAGCCAATTAATTAGAGTGAAGCAGGGCTCTGTCTATGCTTTCACCTTCAGCTCTTCAAAGACCTGTGCTCAAGATGAGGTGTTGATAGTCTCAGTGCCTCCTCAGTCTGGAAATTTGCCACTGCAGACTCTTTAGAACGGCCATGGAGGTGATTCTTATGCCTGGGCCTTCAAAGCTTCTTCAACTGTTGGGAAAGTGATATTTCACAATCCTGGGATTCAAGAGGATCCTGTATGTGGACCTATGAATGATTCAGTGGTCATCAAAGAGATCTTCCCACCTTTGCCTACTAAAGGTACATTGGCATGTGATCTTCATCTACCCCTTATTCCATCTAGGCCAGTTTACAAGTACTTGATTATTCTGGCTTTTAGATCCATATTGCTTCAAACTTGTTCAACAAAGTGAAAAGCTTTTGTACAGAATGTGATGCCTCCTCCCTTGCACATTCCTCATGAAAGTGAAGGGCGCATTATGGAGTCTCAACATCATACTTTGTCAAGCTACTAGTTAGACATCATGATTAGATAATGCTTGATTTTAAAAAAATACAGTAGTTCGCTTCTGTTACATGTTGTGTGTGAAAGTATTGACAGTATCATAGTTGTTGTTTTGTATGACAATTGATCTTTATCAATCTATTAGGTAACTTGGTGAGAAATGGAGGATTTGAAGTGGGTCCTTATGTTTTCCCGAACCACACATCCGGCATTCTCCTTCCACCAAAGCAACAAGACATCCAATCCCCACTCCCTGATTGGATACTTGAATCATTGAAGGCTGTCGAGAGCATTATAATGTCCCATATGGCCATGCTACAGTTGAACTAGTTGCGGGCAGAGAAGGTGCTATATAGCTCAAGTTTTAAGCACAACACCCAACAAATTCTACTACATAAAAGTTTTGATTGAAGACATGCCTTCAAAGTTCCCTACAAGTCCTCTGGAAAGGGTGGGTTTATGGCTGTAAAATTCAAATTCAAGGCCATTGCTCACAAGACAAGAATCTCATTCTTTAGTTCCTACCACCACTCAAAGCTTAATGATTTTGGTATACTCTGTTGACCTGTTCTGGATCAGGTGAAGGTTGTCCCTCTCAAATAATGCATATGCTTTAATTACCATGTTCCCCCTAAGGACATTTTGAACTACTTACGCCCCTTTCCACTAGCTCAAATGGTTACTTTATCAAGGCATGCAATTTTCTTTTAGAGCTCAATTTCTTTTTACAAACCTAATTATAATTTAAGGAATGACTCAAGTAAATTTGAGAATCAGGCACACTCGTGTCTGAAAAAACCTGCTTTGCTTTTAACATCTCAAAGGTATAATCGATTACTTTTTTCCTGTCCAATGAGCATTTAATAAATGTGTACTTGAAGTAATTACCAGGATTATAATTTTTTAGCAATGGGGTTTTTCATGATTACCTCGTTGATATTATGCTCTTTATATATGTCATATAATATTTAAGTTAAACATAGCTCAAAACAAGTCAAACATAAACCCACCCTTCTCTACCCCTCTGTGTCTATATAATTATTATTTATTATACTTTGTGTAGATTTTCCTTCTTGTTCATGCATGGTGGTACAATTATTCTTCTTGAAATCTTAGTTGCTGGTTTTAGTCTTAAAAGGCCTGTAAATTAAGTTGTCACGGCATGATAAAATTGATTGTTACAGCACTTAATTTTATCTGTTTGCTTAGGGATATGTACACAGCCCTTATTGCAATTCTTTGTACAGTTTATATCGTGTTAAATATTGTCACTCAATTGGCTTTTTTATGTAATCATCAATTTATGGTCCAGTTAGTATAATTTCTATAACCCATGAGCAATGATGGTTGGAAGCTAATTATTCATACCTGTCTTAGTGGGAAATAAATTAATCCATGCTTCATGTTTAGTTTTAGATCTTTCTAATTTTATTTTTTTACTATTGTGTACTTAAATGGGATGGTGTTAAAGTTATAACATGGCGTTCTTTGGATAGATTAAATTAATTAAGTATGCATAATAACTCAAATAGTATATAGATTAATTTATATCTATTATTTATAAGTTAGGTATAAGAAGAGTATCCATGGCAAATTCGGTGATGACACCTCCGCTATACCACACGAATTAGTTAAAATTATTTTTTTTATTATTCATTTGAAATTTAATCTAAATGATATATGTATACTTATTTGAAGTAAAAGAAAAATTACGCAGACCCACAATTATCACATGCAAAATAGTGAAGAAAAGAATGAGGATAAAAAACCTCAAACTTTAATCATTTTAGTTTGAAAGGATGGATGATCATAAAATTAGTTTCCAATTAAGTTTTTTTTCTGTATATAAAATTGCTAATATAAACAATCAAATAAACGAATGAGATTAATTATTTCTAAAAACAATTAGTATTCGGGCCCTTAGAATATGTTTCTTGCGATAATTAGATTCATAAATTATGTTTCCTGCAGTCAAATACTTGGTCAGAGTTTCACGATTACTTTATCCATCAATTAGTTACATATAACTATTCAATATCCTTATAAGAAATCAATCACATCAAAACGTTTTTACAGCTAAATCTATTTTAAATTTGATAAATATATTATTTGCAAAATATATATTTGTGTATGTCCTAAAAATCTATTTATTGTAAATTAAAAATAAAAAAATAGATATGGAGAGAAAAAATTACTTAATTATAATATTTATTTTAGAATATGTATATTTTGTGATAATTACATTGAATATTATCCTACAAACCGTGAATGCTCTCCGTGATTTCTTAATTACCCGATTTAAAAATTACATTTTTTTGTCAAAACCACTTCATTAGACACAAAGCATTTCCTTTTTTTTTTTTTTGTTAAATTGAAGGATAAAAAATAAGAGGAACATTTCAAAGTTTTGGTCAATTGGTGGGCTTTATTAACCCTCTCGTCTCATCTCCACCGTTGATTACAAATCAATCAATCTAAATACAGCCCCCCTCCCCGTAGAAGCCGATCGACGCGGCCGCGGCTCCGGGATTAGGGTTTCGTACGCTCTTCACCCCCGCCCTCGTTGTCCGGGTGAGGATGGCGCATCCAATTTTTGCTTCAGATCTCTCAATTCACGCTTGCTGTTTCATCAATTTCATCTTTTTCCGTGTTGTTCGTTGATGGTTGA
The DNA here is from genome assembly GCA_033002965.1 of Piper betle. Taxonomy (NCBI): domain Eukaryota; kingdom Viridiplantae; phylum Streptophyta; class Magnoliopsida; order Piperales; family Piperaceae; genus Piper; species Piper betle. The sequence goes on from JAURVB010012854.1 coordinate 27,406, forward strand.
TTCGTCAGTTTCTGTAGTGTCGGGTGGGGTTTTGGTTGTTTCATAGTGTCTGAAAGTTGCTTTCTTTCATCGTAAGGTGATTGGTGTTTGCATTTTTTGTGGTTAAATTTTCGTGGCTTTTGGTTATTTGGTGTTTGCTTGCTTGTATGTGTAATTGTGCTGCTTTTACCTTCTTTAACATGATCTTGTTTCAAATAATCAGGTTCTGGAATCCATGCTGTTTGTATCATTTCGTTGTGAACATTTGGATTATGTACGTTTAGTGATACAGGCGTTTTGATTTTTTTTGTGTATTGAAATTAGCTTTGAAGATATAATACTTTTTCGTGCTAAATATGAAACTCGTCATCAATATTCTATATTCTTTTGGTGCTGGTATCTTGTCACTGGGAATTTCTTGATCTGAACGATGAATAGAAGTCAAGATTTGGTTGTGGTAAATCCATTAGATTTATTTGTAATCTTAGCATGCAGGAAAGATTTTGAGCTTATGACTTCAATTTGCGCGTCCTTGCTTATTTATAGGTTATTCTTAGTCTGACAGATGTATTTAAATTAAGATTTGTTTTGATAAATCCTTGCAAATATTTGCGTGGTCCTTGTAGCTGATAACAAATACGTTAGATTTGGTCATTTTAGCATGCAGGGAACATATTGAGCTTATTTATAACTTTAAGTTGGGTTTTCCTTGCTATGCTTTCCTGGGGGATGTGCCTTTTGGGGCTTGCTAGTAAACATCCTTCAAGTGTATGGCTATAGGTTTTCAGCACAAGAATCCTAATCTACTGTTAATCAGTTATCGATCACTGCCAGTACAATTTGTTCTCTGGAGTTCTTAAGTGGAACAAAGATCTTCTTATAAGTGGACCAGATTAATGATTCAAAAAGTGCAAAGGATTTTCATTCTATTTGCTGGATGATTTAAATTGCCATTGTCAGTTGTAAAAGTGGTTATGTATATATATTGCATGGAAATACTTTTGATTTTCCTCATTTCTTGTAAATAAATCAAATTATTTTGCATGAAGTTCAAAGTTCTAAAGTTTATTTGCTTCTGTGAAAGATTTAACCCAAGCTGTCGGACTCTCTTATAATTTGCTAGTCAAAACCTTTGATTGTGATGTGTCTAATGTATCTCAAAATAGGAGTTGCTTCCTTAATGATCGACACTTGTTTATTGGGAACTATTTTACTGACCATATTTTCTACCTTACCCGTGTTCTTATGTTTGCTTGTACTTGTTTGCAGTCTGAGCTGCAATGTCTGCCAAGTACATCGTTGGAGCCGTGGTGGCATCTTTTTCAGTTGCTTACGTAGTAGATAATTTCATTGCTGACAAAAAGCTTTTTGGAGGTCAGTAAAAGGTTAACATAGAAAGTGTTGTGGAACTAGCCTCACTTTTATCTAAAATGTGAATATTGTTCGATAGCTTACATGCATTCAGCATAATAATTGATTTCATGTGATTGAGGTAGTGGCATGTTTCAGTTGTTATGAATTATCATTTTGATTATCTTATTGTAACTTCAGAAAACATGTTTTGGTATGTGGAGCATGCAGATGGTTTCCTACTGTCTTAACCATTTAAGGTTTCATGATTCCATTTCATATTAAACTTGTTTAAATCGTGCAAATCTGCATAGTGTCTATCTAGTTAGCCTGTTTGTCGTGTTTGAACTTGAACGGTGTAGTTAATTTTAAGATTATTCCAATTTACAATGGGAAAAACCTCCTCCTGCACAGGTGGGTATAGTGGAGGAGCATTGTGGAAAAACTATATAGCATTGCATTTATTTTCTCTATGCAATAAGTTTGACTCGCATATTTTTACACATCTTTATGAACATCAGGCACCACGCCACGAACTGTATCCGATAAAGAATGGTGGGAAGAGACTGATAAGAAGTTTCAAGCATGGCCCCGCACTGCGGGACCTCCAGTTGTGATGAACCCCATCACCCGCCAGAATTTTATCGTCAAATCTAGTCCCGAGTCCTGAGGATGAAACCAACTCATGTACTGAGCATGGAAATGCAATAATACATAAAGATGCGGAATTTTTTATGTGGCCGGCATGCTTCTTTTGACATGCTACTTTTATTTTCATTTGGTTGGTATCCAAGTGAGAAATAAAAAAAGTTATTGTTTGCAATTACTAGAAACTGTGCTATTGCAACTTTGTATCATATTTGAATGTACATCTTTTCTTTATCAATGTTTTGCTGTTGCTTCTTGTCCAATTAACTTACCAACTCCGTGATCAACGCATGATTGATTTTCGGGAGTTGCCCATTTTTATTTACTTCTAACGCTAAACATGAATGAATCATATAAATTACTTCAATGAACATATCAAGAGGCTTCGCAAAATTTTAATTACTATAGGGCTTGCGGTGGCATTGTTTTATATCCATTTGTCAAAATATAAAGCGGCAGTAATAACGAATAAAAGGGTATTTGATAAAATATTCGTAAAATATAAAATGATAGTTATTTTTCAGGAATCTTCAAAAAATGTTTTTTTTAAAAAAAAGGTAAGGTAGTATTTGATTTTTTCACAATGCTCATTTTACTCCTCCCATGCCAAATATAATTTTATCAGTTTTTTCACTTTTTATAATTGTAATGCAATGAATATTGTGACAAAATTATAGAAAAAATTTATATAACATTTTATATTGCAACCTAATGCTGTAACAAAATTATACAAAAAATTTATATAATATTTTTCTATTGCAACCAAATGCGATACTAGATTTGATTGCTAATCATGAATGAATAAACTACAATGTGCGGTCCACTTGAAAATTCATGCGAAGGATATGGGGATCGAATCCATGAATTCCTTCAATTCGTCTAAAATAAGCAGAGGCCCCCTTAGATCGCAAAACCAACGAAAAGCCTATCTTCAAAAAAGTGTCACCGGTAATGTCCTGCTCAATTTTTTTGCAGACACGTCTCAGTCTGAAGGATGATGGACAGAACCTTCATGTCTTCCCATTTCACCGCTTATCCATTCTGCTCTCCTATAAAAGGCATTATTATCCGTCATCCTCCAAAGTACTCGTTCGGCAAGATCAAACTCGAAATTAGTGAAGAGAAGAATGGGGAAGAAAAGCAACCGATGGTATCTGTTTTGCTTCAGAGGAAAGAAAGCAAGTGACTGATCAGCACAAAAGCTTCGAGGACAGCAACGTTGGATACATGGCGAAAGATGCCAACGTTGCTATTCACTCTTGCTGCAAGCCTAACAAGGTGGAGAGCTTGGAGCCATGGAGGCCAGGCCGAAGAAATGTACGTGAAATGCTTGGTTTTTATTTGAACAGGTTAATGCACTTGTATGTAAGATTCCAAAGATACAATACTACTATACATAATACCTGCAACATAAATTGTGACCGGGTAGATAAACCACCTTCCCACAACAATATGCCGCATACCCAACGTCCACAGTTTTAGCTAACAACAATGTATTTTCTAAAGAGAGAGATTCTCATTAAGCTTCATCACTACTATCACCTTACCGAAAGTCTGAAACTCGGAATAGGGATACCTTGGTTGCGTTGTGCTGTGGCTTCTTCGAAACGACTGAGCTTTTTATCAAGCAGGCCACCATATTAACTTTCCATCAATCTACAATTATATACACATATACTTTGGCTTAATATGCAGTGATTGGCATGCATAATCGTATGAACAAGTCTTCAATCTTCATTAAAAAAACTTTTTATATAATAAAAATAGCGATGGGAAATTTAAGAGTTAGAACAATAATAGTACCGGAGCAAGGTCTGCCTTTTCGTGGAAATGATGCTGATTTGAATTTAAGAAGATAAAGTAGAGGAGCAAAGTCGGGCAGATTCTTTGTTGTTTCACGTAATCACAAGTAAACGACTTCTCTAATAATAAGTTTGTATGGCATTAGCAAATTGAAATGTTCTTGGTTGTTGCGTTTCACAAATCTAGTCTAAATAGGTAATTAGCAACAGTATATTATATGAAGAAGATGGCTGCGGAGGAAATGGAGAAATAGTTGTCTTTCCCACCTCTTCCAGACATTCTCCATCTCCAGCCGGCTGGTAACAGTTCAACATCTCACCGGCTAGCTGCATCTTTGCAAAATTCAGATCAATGCTGTTTCCTTGCCGCAATCCCATCCCCTTTCCTATTAAAAGGATGACGAAGAAAGGTGCAGAAGGTGAGGGCATAAGGCGATGGAGGTAAGAGGTGTGGTGAGTCAACCTGCATAAAAGGTGGTTAATTTAGTTGCCATCAGAAACTAGGAATCAGATTTGTTAAGTGCTATAACAAAATCTGTTATAGCAGCCTTGTCGTTGGTTTAAAGCACCATAATTAGTTGAGAAATTGAAAATTACAAGCAGACAAGTGATGAGCAAATGCGATCCCCAAAACCTAATACTCCTCTCACGGCCTTCGTTTCCAGGGGGGCAGGTGACTATTATTCGGATCCAAGGGCAATTAATTTTGCTGGACGTGGCTTTTACTCTTTAAAAGCTCACAGTATCCACAAGAGGAGATAATATCATTCTATAGCCGGCACCCGGTTAGGGATTCCAGGAGGCAGACAATGAACAAAATTAGCCAAAAATCTCATAAAATGACAGTTTTGGAACGCTTCTGCTTCTGAGAAATGAAACGAATTCCTTGCTTTCCCAACTGCAAAGTCTTTGTTCTTCCATCATCAAAATAGATGGTCAACAATGACGCATCCTCAACCGTGTTAGTTATTAATCCCTTCTGCCTGTAAACAGTGAAGGATAAGAAAACAACTTAGCTCAATATTGCCTAAAAATATTAAATGTGCAAACAAGAAAAATCATATTCTTATAGAAAGGTTCTGCCAGACCCTCTCCATAAGATCCAGTCTCCCCTCAATGTCAGATCTAAGCACACCATTGATATCACGTGGATGATTAAGAAGGAATCAAAACAAGATAGATCAAGTTCTACAAAAGAAGAAAGAGGCAACAGATACGTTTACCAAGAAAACAGGACTGGTCTCTTTTATGTGGAATAAACATCCCAGTACAAAAGGTTTGAAGTAAATTCATTTTCCACTTTAACTTGACAAAACCTCACTAGACCACAAAAAGCAAACGAAAGACTGACCGCTTATTAGTATTTCAAAGATAAGTGTGATTACCATACATGACAAACAAGTATCAGAAATCTAGTCTTCGAAAAAAGTAGATCAATTGGACAAATTAGCCACTTTCACAGTATAAATCAAACTATCAGTCAATCCAAACAAGCTGGCAAATGGCGCTTAATTTAATTGCTTAAGATCTTATATGCCATGAAACTTAAAATTGGTTGAGAACATAAAAAACAACACATGGTAGACAATTCATTAGCTAAACAAAAAGAAAGAAAGAAAGAAAGGAAGAAAGAAAGAAGAGAAGAGAGAGAAAAGCGGGGGCACCAGACATACCATGAATTGTCAGGTTGCTGAACTTCAACTCTCTTTCCAATCGCATCCTTGCCCAACTTCTTCAATATCCAGTTAACATCCATGGCTTCATTTATCAAATTCTTTTGTTGGGGCAGTTCGCTTTCATCATCCCTAGCCAGAGTTCTCTCCTCCAAAGATGAAGGCCTCTTCCTCTTTGACCTCTGCCCCTTAACAGAACTTTTTTCTTCCTGACCTTGAGGAGCCAATGAATTACTGTTATCCAAATTAGGGTTCTTAAACTTTAATTTCAGCAAAGGTTTAGGATCTATAGGTGCACTAGCAAACTTGGATGGTGAACCGCAAGTTTTGCCATGATACTTTGTGGTTGTTCCTTCAGAGTTCTTAAAAGCATCTTCATCATTTCCAACCGCAGTTCCTGCTTCACTGCAAACCATTTGTTCTGAACTATCATCTTCCAAGATATTGCCTTTTCTACTTTTGCTATTTAGTTCAGGCACATCTGCAGTAGTTTTCCCAAGTCTTATCAAACCACGGCCCTTGCTACTACTAGTTTTTAAGTTCTCTCTTCCAAGTTTAACTCCTGCACGAAAATTTTGTCACATGTTTACCAACTTTAGTTCTCATAGTTGTCAACAGCCCTAAAAATATAACTGGAAGATTTTTTTCCATCACTCCAAAAGAGAACAGAAATACCTCCTGAATGATCAGATTTAGATATTCCTTGATTTACTTCATGCTTCTTGTCATTTGCAAGATGCCGGCTAGCTTCTCCACTTCCTATCAATGCAGGCAACGATCAGGCAATCCCTTACAATCTAGTTACCCAAAGAATGTGCCAATCAACTTTATTCCTATGCAAGAATCATATGATCACATGGCAAAACATGGCCTTCACAGGGACCATACTGCAGGACAAATACAGAGAACCAGAAAAACTGCAACCAACTTCAATCATGTTCACATTAAGATTCAGATTTTCTTAAGAAAAAAAATAGTTTTTCACAGTAAAAAAATTGATATATGTTAGTAAAAATCGTGACTAAACAAAATAACCATCATAATTACAAAAATAAAGCAATGTCGGATCCATCTCTACATCGAGAATAAAAAAATAATTTAGTAAGCACAATGGCACGATGCTTATACCATCATACCATTGTGCATCAAGTATTTTCCTGAGTTCCAACCTACTCTCATCACCATCATCAATACATTAATCCAAGGTAGGCTCAGGTTGGAGATCTTTAAAGCAAAAAAAAATTTTTAAATTAAGTGACAAGTTTTTTGCACCAGATGCTTTTCCTTTACTTTTGTAATTGTAGGATAAACAGTTTTTCCACCAGATGCTTTTCCTATACTTTTGTAATTATAGGATAGAGGACTATTCCTTAATGCTCTGTTTGGATTGTGAGAAACAGAGAGAAAGTGCGAGAAAAGTGTATTTTTCTCATGTTATTGATTGTTTGGTTTGCAAGAAAACATGAGAAAAGGAAATTGGTTTTCCATTATGGTAAAACTCCTTAACATCCAATTTCTTACAAAGAAAGCAAGAAAATGACAGAAAAGGAGAATGGCACTTCACAAATTTTCTTTTCTTTCTAGCCAAACACATGAGAGAAAATGATAGGAAAATTAATCTCTTTTTTTTCTTTTTCTTTCTTAAATCATTTTCTTTTTCTCGCTCATAATCTATCAAACCAAACAGGCCCTAAGTAAATATGATGTCAGACTTTTCCAATGCAAAACTAGTGATAAAAAATTTCGTTCCCTTCAACAAAGAAGCATGACATAAACCATGGTTATTACCACAAATATATTAACAAGGAACACTACTCTTTTGTATTTCTATGTAAAACCAACATCAAGAGCATACCATTTGAAGCCGCAAAATCATGCTCTCTTTGGCCAGTTGAAGCTTCTGATATCAGAGAACTTGTTGCATTCTTATTTCTTGAACCAAGATGTATAACTAACTTGGTACCCTTGATATTTTCAGATTTGCTAATATGTTCTCCACTACTACTACTTTTAATTTGAACCACTGGTGCTTGTTTGTCTTCCTTCCTGACACCAACTTCACTAGATTTAGAATTTTGAACTCCTAAATGACTACTATATGCTTTTTCTTTCTTGGATGGAACTGAACCAACTTCGGATCTTTCATGTTTTAGACCATCCTCATCAGCTAAACTGTTATTCAATGACTGCGCTTCCTGAATGCTGTCAGAGTTTTGATGTGCTTCCTCCGCCTTATCCATTCGACTAGTATGGTAACCTTTTTTCTTTGCATACTTCTTCTTTGAGTAATGGTTTTGTGAAGCCTTCTTCCCATACTCCTTACTTTTGGACACATTCTCGCCAAATCCTTTTACAGAAAGTTTAAGACCATTGTCGTTTTTGAATATTATAGGTCCACTATCATCATCATCAGAATAAGGAGACACTGAAAATACATCTTCTTGAGATGGCAAACCAGCGGCAGCTCTCAAACTTGCAATTAAATCTTGATCAGCCTTGTCTCTTCGCCTCCAAAGCTCTTGAACAGCATCATTACCATCTCTTACCTGCCCAAAAAGTAATGACATTCTTATATAAAAATTTAACAAATGAATTACTATATTAGAACATACCTTATAACAATCACCCCGGCAAGCTGCACATTTGTAAAATAGATTTCCATCTGTTTGAAACTGCTGATACTTCTCGTCACTGAAAAAAAAATGCATGAAGAATAAAAGTGACTTTATCGACTATGATGATTGCATTTCAGATATCAATCATTACATGAGGCATACAACTTATTACATGATAAGCATATATAAAACATTAGCAACTTAAATCATCTATAATGTTGCACCACAAATGCTTATTAAATTCGGGTATCTTGTAGGAAAATACACTGGATGATCATCAAGCGAACAGAATCCACCTAGTACAAAAGAAATGAATGCATATTTTTGTCTTGAGAAGTAACTATACCTGATGCCATCACAATCACAATGAACCCAATGTTCGCAAGCATCACAGCAGACCATAGGTGTTGGTTCAGAGTCCCTATAAACCTTCATCCACCCAAATAAAAATGGTAAATAAATACTTCGTGGAAAGATGTTAACCACACATTAGAAATAATATCATGCAACAACATATAAGAAAAGTATAACATGGACATTTGCTGCGAATGCTACAAATATATCAAACACATAAAAAAATTAAGGAAAGAGGTAGAAACGAAAATAAAATATGAAAAAATAAATTAAACTCCATATACTTAATGAATAACAAATTAATTTTCCAGAAAGTGCTTACCTTCAAACAAATTGGACAATACTTCCCCTTCACAAACAATCTCCCACAAGCATCACAACATGTGTAACCCAAAAACCACCTGCAAGTTTTACAAATTTCAGCAGTCGACATCTGCATAACAGATCACTCAAATTATCTATACACGGTCGTTTTCGCAGAATACTGATCCACAGGCTATGATACAACAGTAATGTGTGCTGTATTTTATTTTTTAACATACTACAGTATACCAATTAATATTTACATAGAAAAAAGAAACTAATAGTTCAAATTTCCAAATTCATATATTACAAGGTAAAATCAAAGTACCTTGTGCTAAGACCACTTCCAGAGACAGTAGACCCACAGCTGTGACACCTTGTATGCTTTGGGCATAAATAAGGACCAGAACTAACATTCTGTAAGAAAACATAGAGATTCTTAGACTTCTAGAAAAGCCAGATAGTTGAACAAAACAGTGGAAACAGGAAATGAAAGTTCCCACCTTATGTGGAGGATGTTGACAGTAGCAGTGGTAAGCTCCATCGCACCTCTTACAAAACATGAATTTGTTTGGATCCCCAGCTCTTCGGCATACCTAACAAACATATGTTAAGTATTCTGAACAAAACCCTGCCCAATGTGGGTGATGCAAGTGGCTGATTAAAATTTATGTTCCAAGTGTATGAACCAAGAGAGAATTTCCTCAACCTCACAAACACGACAAGAAGGGCAAGTCCAAGAGCTCCAGTGAAATAAATCTGTCCAGAAAAGAAAAAGATTGTGCTGACTCTAAAAAAGTAAGAATTAAACAGACAGTTTCCAGAGAACAACTGAATTTCATAATCAATACGAGTAGGCAACGGCAAACCTCTAAATTTAGCCCATGATTTCAAGCAATGTCTGTGATACTTCTTACCACAACTTTTGCAAGACAGCATCTTCATTGCCCTTTCACTTCCTTCAATCTCACCCGAAAAACATATACGGCACATAGCTTTGGCAGAAGACACCAGCTCTTCTCCAGTGGTATCCCGTCCCGCATCCCCTGCAGCATCCTAAAAAAGGCACCAACAAGAATGAAACACAATAAACAGGAAAAGTAAAAGTACAATAAATCAAAACAACAAAACTTTGACAACAGCAAAAAAGAAAACCAAAAGTGAAGTTCATGCGAACGAATTCAATAACTTCGAAACAACAAACACAGATCAATCGAGAGATACTCTCTCGCAAAATCCCCAACCTAAAATGCAGTTTCCACCAACAACAATAATGAAGCACATAAAGATACAAGTAGAAGCACAATGAATCGAAACAACAGAACTATAGCGACAAAAAAAGTGTATCAATGGCAACAAATTCAAGAACTTATAAGAAAACAATCACGATCATAAGCAAAAACAAAAAAAACGCACAGTGAAAAATGTAATCAATTTAGACGCTCACCGGCAAATCCCCGGCCTCGAACCGACGGGCATAATCCTCGGCCGCCAGCGACGCCGCCGCGGCGCGGAGTTGCAGGGTGGCGCGCTTGGTCTGCGCCGGGAGCGCCTCCTCGCCGCCCCCCGCCCCGTCCGCGCCGGCCGGCATCTGCGGCAGTGGCGGAGGAGGCGGCGGCGGCTCGACGCGCGGGACGAGGACCTGGACGGTGGGCGGCGGGCGAATAGTCCACGGGTCGCCGAGGAAGGCGGTGACCCTAGCGACCTGGTCGAGGAAGTCCGACCTGGCCTTGGAGCTCCGGAGCGGCTCCCGGAACCCGAGATCGCAGAAGCAGATCCTTCTACTGCAAAATGGGAACAAGCAGATCACGAATTAAGAACCCGAGCCCGAAGAAGATGCTGGAGGAGGAGGGAAAGGGAAGATGGAGGTGACGAACCAGGTGAGGGGGCAGGCGACATGGAAGGCCATGGTGGTGGAGAAGCTCCGGTGAGGGCGACTGCGGCGGCGGCGGCGGCGGCGAAGGCGCCGGCGACGGGAGGCAAGGTCGAGTTTGGAGGGTTCTGCTTGTGGGATTATTGGGTTGGGGATTGGTTGTGTTTTGTGGGGGCCATACATGGTGGGGCCTGTGTAGGGCCTGAGCACGGTCTGCTTAAATTAAACCGAACCAAAATACGAATTCGGTTTGGGTTGTTATTTAGTTGTGACCAAAATATTAATTCGGTTTTGGATTAACACCGATCTAGATTGAAAACACATCCGCCTGTTTGAGGGAGAGGTAAATTTTGAAGTCGGTCGATTTTGTTTTAAAACTAAACTGGCCAATCTAATTCAGTTTGTTTGGTTTGATCACCATTTTGTATTTTGTGTTTTGTTTGGCCACTAAATAATATAACTTTGATTTGTTCAAGTTTGCTGTTCCGGCCTAATAATCTGCCATTGGACTGTGTTTAACAAATACTATAAATATGGATGTAAACAAGTTAAACTTTTTCACAATTATTTACGGCTTGATTCGGCTTGAACTCATGCTCGTTAATTTTGTGTTTAAAAAAATACTCAGCTCTAAATGGATAATTCGTTAAGCAACAAACAAAACTTAAGCTAAAGAGTGTTTAGCTTAGCTTGGCTCGAAATTCAAATTTAATGTGTTTAAACTCAAAAAATACTCAACTCTTTAATACTATTAAGGTCATATTAAATTTATATAGTATTGGAAATATTATTTTGCTACTATATAAGTTGAGTATGAGGCAAACACAAATATTCGCTCGGCTTGAGCTTGGCTCAAAAACATAGCGAGTCAAACACGAGCCAAGCATAAGCACCGTAAATTTGGAAGAGTTTGGCTCGACCCGTAATACATCAAAGTTCGTCAAATACTCAAATAAGCTTAAACATATTTGTCAAAAATTAAGTTGAATTCAAAAGTATCTCTTTTTGGCACAACTCGTTTACCCCCCTAAGGGAGTTTAAGTGTTCATTAAGCTGAGTTTTGTTATGTTCCAATACGGCTCCTTTACTTCTGCATTATTTTTCATCTACAAGCGTATTTATTTTCTTCGTCAAGTTGAATAAATTAAAAGAATGGGATGAAAGGTGTGGCAGCATCACCTTCTATTGGTTACACTGTTCTTTGGTTGATTTGATATTGATAATTTGATCAAACAAATTGAATTTGTCGGCTGTAGATTTGTGACGTGACGAACATTAATTAGTACCAAGGGATTACTCGTTCTCTTTTATTTGTGGGTAGTTTCTTGCACTTGTCTACTTTTTAATTGCTAACACGTATCCTGCATTTACCCCGCACCCATCCTTCCATGTCGTTCCGTCGACGGCATGCACGGGCAAATACTCCGGCGAGCGCGCCGACGATGGTCATCTCTGCCAGGACCACTAGCAATGTCCCTATGGACCTTCGGGTCGACTGAGACAGTTCTGAGCTAGTAGCTGCTACGGTCTCTGGTGAAGGATGCACAACTTGCGCCTCCGTTGGTCTGACCTCTGTGGTCACAAAACCCAGGAACAAAAGTTACTAAAATAGGATGAAGGTGGCGCGCACCTACTCTTATGTTGTAGAATATGAAAAGTGGAGGTTTTAATTCATAGCAAGTGAAAGAAAGTGATAGAGATGGAGATGTAAGAGAAGTCAAACAACGAGTGGACAAAGATATAGAATGCCCATCAAAAACAGCAAGAAAAGAGTAGTATTATGGAGAAGAGAAAAAAGAAAGCAGATCACAAGGTGTTTACGAGGAAGTTGATTACTGTGGGTAAAGAGTGGTAAACTCAAAAGAGCGCTTAATTACCAGCTTGCTAGCTGCGAACTTTAAATTTTTAACAGAGGATACAATATTATATTATGTGTTCTTTAGTATTCATGACATTCACAACCTCTTTTATTTATGTTGCACTTGGCTTTCTAGTCACTCTAACTCTATAATTTTCGGCAACTCTTATTGGCATACTACCTGAACCTCCACCTTGTTTACCTTTGAATTCTTAAGGTTAATCATCATAAGATACATATAATCGTCCAATGTTAAGAATTTGTTAATTATAACAGATGATAAAGTGTAGAATGAAAATTGTTTGATTAAACCTATGTGATCTTTAACCTTCTCGTTTTGTTCATGAGAAGACCATCAACCAAATGAGAAGAGAAGCTGTCTGCATAGAAGATTGGAAGTATATCTACTAATGCAGCCTCTGGGGTCTGAAGAGTCACATTTATCCTTGGGTTTCTGAAATGTTCTGTCCCACCACCACCATTGTTTAAACAGGTGATTCATATGAGTTCATCAGTTTGATCTCCTTGTTGACTGACTATTAACATGTTTGCCGTTGGACAAACCAATATCAAAAAGCTTTTTATTTTGAAACATATGTGAAAATGATTTTAACCAGCTTTACTCAAAACGTTTAGGGACCAAGAGATGCTTCTCAGTTCTAAAGAACGATACTTTTTTCCACACAAGTTGGTAATTACTAGCTTGATTTCGTCACTTCATATTGCTTGGAATATATATTGTTCTGATGAGCCACACAACATAAATTAGTGGAATTTAGTTGATAGCAGAGGAAAAATCGTCACCATCATATTAAAGGGGAAGATACATTTGATTTTCTGTGAGAAAGATTCTTCACACTGTTGTTCCCGGGAGGGAACTTGAATACGTTTCCTGTCTACATACATAAGAGCCCAATCACCAAGTATATTTGGCCCAGGTGAAGATATTTTCTGGCCTCTATACCACACTTCAAACCAGAGCTTTTTCCATGCTTTCATGGTCGGTAATCCAATTTCACTTTGTCAATTATGAGAAGTGATGGCAGAAATCTTCCGAGCAAGCAGGATTCACGTGGCCTTCTCTCTGCCAAAGTCGACCGAGAAAATAGACTTTCTCCAAGTTTGAGTGAAGGAATGGAGAGGCTGGATTTTGACCTCACAATAACGTTTGGCAGCCGTGATGACAATCCAAACAAAAAATCTAAACAAACGCCTTCCCACCGTCACCCCCACGAAGACACAGTTGCAAAGACTTGACGTCTCTTACTCTTCTTGGTGGAGCTATTTCTCTTCCAAACCTTGCAACTTCTTGCCAATTTCTTCCTGGGATCTTCCTCCTATAACCGGGTTCTGAAGTTGGAGATTGGCTGGGCAAAGGTGGTGGGGTTTTGGGTGCTGTGAGGATGGTGGGGCCTTTGTCCATGGTTGGCTCTGTGATGGACACCCAGCTGGGCCCATCAGTGTGTGTTGATTCTCTTTGCTTGTCCAATCCAAGCTTCAAGAGCAGTGGGGATTTGGGGAGTATGGTGGGGAGGAAGCAGGCGAGGAAGGCAGCTCCATTGGGTCTGAGCAGCTCCTTTGTTTATTCATGGGAGGATGGTCGTCTGTCTGCTAGGCTGCTTTCTCGGGTGGCCAATGGGCAGTGCAGAAGGCAGAGGAGGTTGAGGAAGCTTGTGGTTGCTAATGAGCTTGGTGGTCAGTATGAAGAGGGCTTCCAAGATGTCAATTCGGTATTCCTCTGAACTCAATTTTTCCTTCCCCACCAGGAATCATATTCATATGGTTCACTAAAATACTTTTATTTTGGAATGTGTGATCAGTGTTGGTTGCTGCTTTTTCATGCTTATTGTAAAATTATCAGTAGGCTCTCTCTTTCTCTATTCGAAGCAAAATAGATACTGAGCTTGATCTGTAATTAACGGCAAATGTAATGTTGTTTGGGAGGTTTTTTGAGTATTTGGTGAATCATCAATATTTTCCAGTTTCCATCAACAAATATTGGAGCGCTCGATACAAGCAAGTATGAAATAATATCCTGGCATCAATAAATGTTGCAGGTATTACTGAACTACTTCACATACAAGGCTGCAAGGACTGTGCTACACCAACTCTACGAGATGAACCCACCACAATACACATGGTTCTATAAGTAAGTGCAGTACCTATTCTTAATCTAGAGGTTGCAAAAGCTAAATTTGATTAACAACTAACTGTAGTAGCTTCATATTCACCTTAGTTATTTTTGACCACCTTCCTTCACAATTGAGGTCTGTCTTTGTTTTTTGGCATATAGCTTTGTTGCATCAAACAGACCTGGAGATGGAAAACATTTTCTTCGCGTTCTTGTCAAGGTATCATTCAAGCTTTTAACATATGGTCTTGTCGTCCTCCAACCATACATGATGTTCAAGCTATGTATTACTCTGTCTTGTTAGGAGAGGCAAGAATTGGCAGAAAGAGTGATGATTACACGGCTTCACCTCTACAATAAATGGGTTAAGGTACCTAACTGTCCAAGCCACCGTTATCAAAATCATTGGATTTTAGTGTGCTTAAGTGGTATTGGTACGGCTAAATCGAATACCCTATCCAACCAAATTATAATAGTAAAATTTTGAATATTTAATAATGCATTTTTAAGATTGATGGTACCCAGTTATAAATTGTGGGATTTGATTATTAAGCGATAGGATACTGGTTTAATTTACTATTTTTAATTATGAAAATTAATGCTTTACTAAGTTTTAAAATTAATATGTACTAAAATAATACCAAATAATGATTATATATATATATATATATATATTTAAATATTATATTTTATATAGCCTCACTTCTTAAAGTACGTGTTATTATTTTAGAATTAAAAAGCTAAATGAGGTACTCTTTCATATAGTTTTAATGGTCAGGTTTTATTTTACTTTAATAATAATAATAAATAGTCGAATGTAGTATTGATGGTAAAAAGTTGAATATTTAGTGTTTGGGTTGATGATTTATTTAGATGGGCATAATCGGATGATTGTTGCCAACAATTCATCTTCACTCATTGCCTTTTATTTCTTTTTGTTGCTTACGATGAAGAAATGTGATCATGCGAAAATCTACAAAGAAATATCAGACCAGAATGTGGAGCTCATGAGGGAGCGGCTAATGGAGACGGTAGTCTGGCCATCTGATGACACTAACAATGAGAAAATAGGTTAAACAGATATTGCTTGTTCGTGCCTTTGTTCATCAGATTAGTTGGATTGATAGAACTTTTTGATACTATTCTTGTCTCCATCTTATCTTCGGCAACAACGAGCTTGGTTGTGCTTATACAAGTGTAGATAATATAGACATGCATTACAATAATCTTTAATCTTTAAGATTATACCATCCCTGCAGTTGTATCATATCTGATGTACATCAACGAAGCATTCCTTTCATTGGCATCTCTTCATTTGCTTTTCATCAATCATCTAAATTGGAACAAACTCGTAAGAAGTATTCATGTGCATTTGAGATGTGAAGGGGTAAGTAAAAGCATATGTTTAACATCCCTAGTAATTTGAAGTTTATAATCCGGGGCCCAAAACCATGTCAAACATTTGCTTGTACTAGATCAGTCATGGAACACATTTTTGTTTCAGCTGCAATCTAGAGGCCTTCCCCCTTATAAGCCATCAGCAATTCATCAGCTTCATCTTCAAATTTCAATATGTACTTCACGAAGTCAAGGTTAGTGAGGTTCAGAACATATGGCAATGTCGGATCTTTCTTTAACAAATTTTTAGACATCAAAATCTGAAGTACTCTGATTCTTGGAATCACTCTTTTCTCAATGCTATGCATCAAACAAATTGGACTCTGAACAAGCGTGGATCTATCAATTTCAATCTCCTTCAAATAAAATTTCATTCCTCGACTTAGTTTCTCCTTGGATGTCCTAAACATGCTTGGTGCCTTCTGAAACATAATCTTCAAATCGTTTTCTGACAAACCATAACCCCTAAGCAAGTCAAATTTCTGTTGGAGAGTCTCAGGATTCATGGATGGTATTGTCAGGCATAAACAAACATTCGAGATTCTGCTGGCACACCCATTTCAGTAACTTTATTTTTAAGCTCGAGAAGCTTCAACTTGCTTGTGACTAGCAGTGTTGGATGCCTCTTCAAAAGCATTGTTAGCTGCGTCCCAACAATTTCATGACTTTTAAGAAAAGCAATATTTGGCAATAATCTCTTACTTGGATCCTTAAAGAAAAACCATTTGCATGCTTTTAGTATCTTGATCACATCTTTGTTTTGGAGTGAGAAGCTTCTTTTCAGATATTCAACTCCAGGAATCAGCCTCTGGTCTAAATTAGTGATCAGAAGTTGTGGATTTCTTGAAACAAAGACAACAACATCTTCTCCGCCAAAACCCAGTTCTTCAAGAAACTCAACTGTGGTACAAGGTACTTTTCAACATTAGCTACCAGGATAGGTGGACATATTCTTACAACATCTCTAATGTGAGCTCTAGTAAAACCAATCCGGGAAAGAATGCTCAAAACAGCATCCAGTCTACCGGGAGAGCTAATGTTAGGTAGAATTTTACAAGCTCGGATGGCTTCTGTTTCAGACAATCCACATCTTTCAATCACGTAGTTATATATGAAAGGCTTGGACGTTTTCACAGATACCAAGTTGTTAGCTGTAGTTGATGAAGACGACTAAGAGTATAGACCTCAGGTTATGAGGAAGAAGTTATACAATGAGCTTAAAGAACGTATATTTATCTGCAACCAAGAAAAAGTCTCAGCAGCAAACAACTTATAAGTGATATTGATGAAAAAGTATACGCTATATACTAGAAAAAAAGCCTAAGAAGCAAGCATATTTGACATTCCGCAAAAACTACTAATTAGATGAATGAACTTATAGAAAGGAGGCACTTCTATCGGTTCATATTTGACAGTGCTACCTTATAAGAGATATTGATGAAAAAACTGTTCATCACGTCAAGGAGTGAAAAGGGTATTATATGCTAGAACTGCAATTTGACGGCTAGCATGAGCAACCATTACAATCTAACATATGTGATACCTTTTTCATTCCTTAACATAATGAGCAGTTCTTTTAGCAGACAAATTTTAAAATAAATTCCAATCAGCATAAAAGCCACATGCTAGAAAAAAAGCCCCTAAGAAGAAAACATATTAGATAGAACTAACAGAAAAGAAGCAATTATCATTCGAAAATCAACTATTACCTAGATGAAGAACTGAAGTGCAATAAAACATGGCTAATGAAATTGATAATCCTAGTTATTTGAGTTAGTTATTCCCACTACATAGAATTGGGATCTATCTCTAACTTACCATAACTACACACACCCCTTACAATCCAACAGTTATGAGATCTCCACTCCACTCATTCTACTTTACAAACCCAGGAATAACAAAATGAACAGTTTCCAAGTGGCAAGTAGCATAAAACACTTCCATTTTGCAGTAAAAACTGTTCACTAAAACTCAATGTTACCAACAACAGTTCCTTTCAAGCATATCATCAAGCGTGCTAACTACATCAGAACTCCACACTGAAAACACTACAAAGAACAATTTTTTCCCGCAAATACAACAACCCCATCGTTTGCTCCATCTAAAATCCAAATTCTACAAAACAACAACGAATTGCACGTCATACCAAGAGGAGACCATTGTACAACTTTGAAGTTGATAGGACCGGCGGCAGTACCTGGAGGAATCAACCAAAGGGGGCGCCTTTGGAACTGTTTGGGGGTGGCAATGGCGTATTTTGGAGGAAATGGTACGCCGCAGGCAGAATCGCCGGAAAAACCAGAAGCCGGTGGGACGGTCGCCGGAGTTTTGTCGACGGAACGTTTCTGGGTTAAGTCGTGAGGGGTTTGAGGAGGGTGTGGAATTACAATTCCAGCGCTAGTCAATTGTGGATTTCAATACAACGTGCTGAACTTTCGGACAGGACTCTCTAGGAAAGGCGGTGCATTGGGTGGGGAAAGTGGTGCTAAATTGACTAATGAGAAATTAAATCACTAGTTTAGAAAAAAATTTATTATTTTAAAAAATAGATCAAAGGGTGAAAATTGTGAATTATTCTTTGTTTGAAGAATTAATTCACGAGGGTGCCATGAAATTAAGAAATATTATTCCATCATATCCAATGCTCTGACTTTGTACAAACATTTTTTATCAAGAATAAAAATGTACTTAAATATATTAATAAAAGGATAGAGCAGCTCGTATTGTGATGGATAGTTTTAATTCGATTCATAATAACAATGGCATGTAACAATGAATAGTTGCAATATTTAGTTAACTTTTATAAATCACAGTTTTGATTTTTAAAGAAATTACAAACTCTAAAGAACAAGAAAAAAGGTCAAAAAAAATTGGATGCTAAAAATATGGGGGACAGGACAAATCATGAGTTAAATCGGTTTCTAGGATTGACAACATGACCAAGTTGGCTTCTTATTCCGAAGAAAAACATAGACATGAAATTGAACGCATTAAAATTCATCAATCAGTACAATTGGGCAAGAGTAGCTTGCAGATGTGGAACTCATCAACAGACCCACAACTATCCGCACCGCTTATTCCACTACAACAAGGTCTCAAATTCTGTTTAAGCAACGATTCACCTGCTCAAAATAACAAGCAAACATAATAATCAAGATATGTTCAAGATTGTTATAAATTAGCACTAGACATGAAAAGGGTGTAACGTATATTCAATAAACATGTACTTGTTAATTTTGTGCCTTGTATTGAGGACAAGAAGGCTTTATATAGATCAAGAATAACAACCTTTTGGCCTTTGGGTGAGGAGCTATTGTTGATCTCGTCGACGGTTCTGTTGAGCAAGAGGTTGTGCATGCTTGAGAGCTGGTTTACAGTCTCGTTGCATTCAGTGTAGGCAGAGGGCACTGTGTTCGAGGGGCAGTGATGTCACAACTATCTTTGGCTCTCCAATGGCTTGAATCCTCATTATGTCAATTGCTAGCTGATTTATCAGTGACACCATGAAAGCTCTTATCCCCTAGCATGCAGCCAGAGAGAGATTTAGAACCAATTACATGAAGATAAGTTGCTATTGATGATTCAAAAAACTAGGTATAAACTATATATAAATGTAAGAATAAGCATGATGTATTTGTTTGTTTACCGCAGTAGAAGTTCCATTCCTTGCTTGGAAAGTGTAGTCATTGCCGTCAACACTGACCAAAGCTATGGAGTAGGTGATGTTGGAGAAGGTTCCCGGGAGATCAAACTCCGGAAAAGTTTGGAGCCAAACTATGGAGAAGGTGTTCAATCTGGGTCGTCAAGTTTGGTGCCGAAACCGTAGTGTCAAACACTCCTGTTCCTCCATAGGCGAAGACTCCTTCCTCAATCGGTATGGAATAGGTAAACTTCTCCTTAGCAGTAAAGCTTATTAACAACACCAAAGCAGCATAATCAGATTTTAGTTGTTGGCATTGTGGTAAGTATTTGAATGCTACTTTACCATTAACAATAATTAACTGAAAATGCTAAGTAGAAGTTCAATTGCAAGCAACATACACATTATTACACGACATATAATAATATTGAACATGGTAATCGCATCATAACTAAGACTTACCTAAGAAGTCGGCGAGGATCCGACCGTCGAACCACCGGCCGGCCGGTTTTCCGGGGAACGTGATACCATGACTCTGTTTCCAGGACGCAGCTACTGGCTTGTTATAGTTCCCAGTATGAGCATATGAATCTCCAAACACAAACAACTTCTTCACACCATGACTTGCTTCAATACCTGCGCGGTTGCACCAATCATATAATAATTTAACACATGAAGCTCAAACACATATAGAACATAAGACGAATTAATCCGATCTATGCATGATCGATGTATATATGAAATATCAGCACCTTTGAGAAGGACAATGGGACAGAAGCCAAGAACGCCGAACTTGGTTTTCTCCATGATCAAATGCAATGCCAAATTAGGCCTGAAAAACCCAAAAGATAATATAAATCCTCAAAAGGATCACATAGCAAATGATCAAACGTTACAAGAGAGAGAGAGAAGAGAGAGTCGGCTAGCTTTAGTAATTATCCAATTACAAATTGGTCCTAATATATCCAGCTAATAGTAAAGCGTGAATGATTTGATGGAAAATTTCAATGTATGAAAAGTTGAGTAGAAATGGTGGCTGTATATATATTACTCTTGGTTGATGACAAATTTCAATGTGTCGCTTGCACATTGTGATATGATAGAGGTGACGAATAATACGATCAAAACCTAACGACGTGGCCTTCATATCTCGTGGATATATTTGTTAAGTCTCATGCATGTCTCTATACCTTTTTCTAATGATCATAATTTGTTCCAAGGGATTAAAATTGTATTGTATTATTTTTTCGTGAATAATCTCGTGTAGTCGACGTTGACTTCTTGGGTTCATGATATGCAAATGGCTGTTTCTTTATTTCGGCGTGGAATTGTATCAATAGCGTATTTTACCCAGCTAGTCATGTATGCAATGGGATATACAATTATATATATTTAGCTAACTAGCTAGTGGACATTATATTATATATATCTATGTACCATTATTTTTATATCTTAATCCAGATCGCCATTCTATATTTTAATTAAACACTCAGTCGTTAGGAAGATAACGTGGAGTACTACTAGTGATCTCCTTTGATCAAGTGCCTTTTGACCTCATAAGTTAATAGTATAACTCAATTAAAATTCGATTAAATTTATTTTTGTTAAAATAACTATTAAATGGTTCATTTTTAAACTTGAGATTTTGAGACTATATTTTTAAAACTCTTTTTTTACTTAAAAATTTACCAAAGTCTACTCCATTTCATCCATGACATCCTGATTCAAACTTCATAAATGACTTTTGTTGACAGCTATTATGATTGACTTTCTGAATCTCTTTGAGTTTTCCCAAACCAAGTTAAAAAATATTTTGAATATATATATATATATATATACACACACACACATACACATAAAAATGATAAAGTGTAAACAATTTTTATATTTTTGAACTTTCTAAACTTGAATCACAGTTATCAATTATTTATATGGTGGCTCATATTAGATAGTTATTGATGGAACTATCTATAACTACTCATCATAACTCTCCAATCTAAGTTATTAAAAAAATTAAATGGTCATGAGTGTGTGCATGAGTCTATATAACTCTCCCCATGTGTGTGTGTGCATGAGTCTATATATATATATATATATATATATATATATATATATATAAAATCTTTTTTTAGTTTTGTTAAATCAATATTTTAAAGTAATATAAATCGTACATTTATTACTTTTAAGTGCCAAAATAAATAATATTTATTAATTTGATATATCATTTTGTTTGTTGGATTAGAAAATTGATATAAATTAATAAGTCTTAGTCAAGTCTACTCCGAAAGTCAAGTTTTTAAATTATGTTTGAGACAATTAGTTAAACCAACTAAATTTGATGACATGTGTAATTCTGAATTAATTGTGTTCTTTTTCCTTAGTTAGAGAAAAAACTAAGAAAAAGATTGATCTTTTGCAGTGAAATGTTTTCCATGATCAATGAAATAACTGTATGGATGCTTCGCGTACGTCTGATCTAGTACTACTCATGCGCTTGCACTATTTCGGCCAAAATCCTGTCGTTTTGTTCATTTAGTTTCCTCCCTGATCGGTACTATATATCTTTGTTCAACCAAGTAATATCCATTCTTGATTACAAATCTGTCTTAAGGGAAAAAAAGAAATCAAAGAATTTGCTCAATCGTTGCTTTCATGTAAGGGGAGACCAATGACCAGCCAGCATGGGAGGGGTGTGCATCATCCCAAAAGAAAGCAGACTCTGCCTTCTCACACACTGTGTATTGTTTATTGCCTTTTGTGTCGACATCCCCACATTTGTACCCACCTTTTCTTCCTTCACAACACGGCTTCAAAGGCTTGTCACTACCCCCTGCAGTTAAATCAAAAATAATGATCCCCACAAAATTTATATGAGCATAATGAAAATGCGATTGGTAAAAAACTTAGTTTGATGTAAGAACTATTGTAATTAATAGAACACACCCACTTGAAATTAGTAGTTAGAATTGCTGTTAAAAAAGGTTGAGAGCTTGCCGTGGAAAGAATCCAAACTCATGCTAGGCTAACAGGATAACACCACTTTCGTTAAGGTTACATTCTCAATATTTACCATGCATATTGGAAGGTGTATATATTTATAGCTTTCCGAATTACCAAAGAAATCGAAACAGTACTAACTAGATATTAATTTTTAAACTTGAAACAACTAGTGCTAATTATTTGGTACCTTTGTGTTTTTGGAGGATAGACATGAAGGAAGTGTACAAGTCAAGAATTGCAATATTTTTCTCGCCATTGGCGTTGAGGTTCTTCACAGCTTCCTCGAGGAGAATGTTGTGGAATTGGGCCAGCTGGTTGTAAGGGTCGAAGCACTCGGTGTAGGAGATGTTGGAGGTAGATACAGGCAAGCAGCCTATGGGGGGCATTGAAGCCACCACTATCTTCGCCAACCCAATTTTCTGAAGTCGCTTCAGGTTCAAACCTAGCTGTTTAACCACACTTTCTGAGAAGGCCATTATACCCTAACACATGTCCAAACTCAAAAGAGATCATTAGCCATGTTACAAACTAAAGCTAAGCAATTAGCTTGGAGATCATATGTAGGTCTAAGGATAAACTTACATCCAAAGAGCTATTTGTGGCCGAGTAGTAAGTGTAGTCATTGCCGGCGAGAGAGACCAAAGTAATGGAGCCCTCAACATCACTGGAAGAATATTGTCCTTGCTTGATCATGTCCTCGAAGAAGTTGATCTGTTGGGTCATGTTGGGGAAGGGTGCTAATGTATTGAAAACTCCGGTTCCTCCATATGCAAAGTTCATGCCACTTATTTTCCTACTAGGCTCATTCCCTCTCCATTGATAAGCCACTGGTGTCCGGATTCCCAAAAGAATAGCTGATATAAAATATGATGATCACCGATAATAGCCACTCTTATAATTTAATAAAATAATTCTAAATGGCCATTAAAAAAAACGGAAAGCATACGTGACATTCCGCCAAGCATGTGTTGTGTATATGTATAACTAGTAAATGGCAAGGTTTTCATAGTTATAATTTTTTTTACGCCAATCTTTTCTTTTATCCGAACTTCAAACAACGAAAAATTTAATTGATGGAAAAGCTTTTGATTAGAATAAAAGAGTTGGGAAAATCAATATATTTAGGAGAGGAAAACCGACCAAAGACGTCCGACATGACCCTGCCGTCGGACCACCGACCGTTAGGCTGACCGGGAAAAGTCGAGCCGTAGGGCGACTTCCACGCCTGAATCGACCCCATCTCAGCATTGCCGGCATCAACATATGAGTCACCGAACACAAACAATTTTTTCACACCTTCCACACCCACAAACCTCGCCATAGACCCTTCCACCTCCACTCCTGTACCCACAAATTACATAACAACACCTATAATTAGATTAAAAAACAAATCGCAGTTCTTGGTGAGTAGGTAGCTACCCATGAAACCTAGATCAGACATAGATAACTGGTGAATCAATATCGCAGTAACTCTTGTGAAAGTCAGAAAATGTGGCATGATAATTAATCAAGTAATTTAGCAAAGAAGCCAATATATATTACAACCTTTGTGTTGCAAGAGAACGAGAAACAAAAAGCCTGCCTGGAATACAACTAGTTTCTCCATGTTCAGGACCTCGAAGCTGTTAATTATGATCAACTTGGAGGTCCTTGGGGGAAGAAGGAAGAAGAGGAAGGTCTAGCTAATGTTGTGACGTTAATATTGAGGATAATATATATAGCTTTTGTGCCCACTTATACGTGCATGGGAATTAGAACACTTAGTTTTGAGGTTTAATTAGTCAAGCGTACCGTTTTTACGTAAATGTTGGACGGCCAACTGTATATATTGAATACTTTCTGTTGTTAAAATTAGCGAGGATATATTGACGAGTTAAGAGCTCCAAGTTAAGGGCTATATATATAGAACAAGCTGCTGATTGTTTGTTGATTAATTTGCTTGCATTATTTAAAGCACTAATTTTCTAGATTAAGTATCAATTTTTTTCTACATAAGATCCTAGCTATGAAAATATGTATTGATGAAAGATGAGTGGTATCATTTATCAACCACACATGATCTGTTTAAATATATCTTCAATGTGTGAGGGACAAATGTTTGGTGGGGTGTGAGTAAGGTTAAGAGGGAAATACCAAATTGGTATGTGAAAGAGAAGTAAAGTCAAAAATTGGAGCAGATCAGAGGTGATCGATCATGTCAATCTTTAAAGAGAATGTTAATGGTGATCCAGCTCGTATATATTTTCTTTACAAATTTTCATCCACATATATGCTAATTGCAACGCGTATCCAAATCAGATATAGTGTATTACTTCAACGATGGTAATATATAGTCCCCATTAAAAATGGGTTTTATTTTTTTAAGAATAAAAATGGATTTACATAAGGAGTTGGACACTAATAAATCTTAATATAATTAATTAAAACTAAAATAAGAATAAGAAATACCAAGATCGATATAAGATGTTTAAGTCTTCAATTTGTCTTCCAAGTTTTCCAATATCAAAGTTTAATTGCTAAAACCAAACCTATTTTTATAACCTATCCCTCCTTATCTGTAATTCTCCAAAAAAAGATTTTCAAAAATTATGTCTTAATCTTTATATAGAAGGGATGATAATTATATTTCTTAACTGATAAGAATATATATATATATATATATATATATATATATATATATATCTGTACATAAATTTATATAAAATCTATTAAATATATTTATTTAAATTTGGATATGCCACACCTTATGGGTGTATCGCTAATAGACACCATTAATTAAGGTGAGAAGCGGTGTATAATTAGGGGACGTACGTGCATGCATGCTAAGAAGTATGAGTGTTGACGAAGAGGGTCTAATCAAGCAAATTAAAGACAAATCTAATCAATAACCCATCAATATTAATTTGAGAGTATATCTGTATATACATGGCATATTTACAATTTTACATGATGAGCATATGCGAAAAATTATGAATCAACATTCAATATCAATAGTTAAGCAATGACATAGAAACATAATCTGATCCCTTAGAAACAAGCAGGCGGGATAATGTTTGCTTTTGTTGATCCTTTGACATTTGCACAGTTGCTTTTCACAGTTTCTCCCAAGACTGCTCCTGCCAAACTGATATCTTGCATGTATATGCCTTGGCAAGGCGCGCTCTTGCTGCAGTCTAATGAAATGGCTATCTTTGATGCACTCGTTCCTTTGATGTTCTTGTACGCCACATTGCTGATCTTCACTGCCGAACCCTAAAAAGATGGTATTTATTGTTACGAGAACTTGGATTATGATAATTTGGGAGTTATAAGAGTAGCCATGAAAATGATGGGCAAGCTTCAATTACTTGTTCTGGACGTGGTTTCGTGGAGTCGCAATAGTTCTGATCTATGATGATTGGTCTTGTAACGTTTTTCATGAAAATGTTGTTGAAGAGAACATTGTTTACAATTCCACAACCCCTGCATGTTTATGTAAGAAAGAAAAAAGGTATGGTAACCTCTATTACCACATATGCTATATATTTTGCATGCATATGGTATATATATATATTTGCATCTGCCATCTAAATAAATTAGCGAATGCTTAAGAATGAAGATACAAACGTACCTGCCACGTTTTGATCCTAACCCCATTTGTTGCTCCAATTATCTTGGCTCCTTCTACTGATACTTCTGAGACATGGACCTCTGAACTTCCCTTTCTCAAGCTACCAATGCTGGGTTTTCATTGGAAAAAAATTAGGGAAAGATAGAAGCTATATAGGTGGCCAGAGTTAGAAAATAGTTGTTCTATATGCATATATACCTTATTCCGTGGCCTGGTTCCCATGTTATCCCTGTGGCTTTGACATTTTTGGATCCACTTACAATTGAAATACAATCATCACCTTAGAAAAAGAAGTCATTGATTCTATAAGCTTTGAATCCATCAAATTACTATGACCATCAAAATGTTAAGTGTTGTTCACCCTGTATCATATACCAGTTCCAATGACACAGTTATTGATGGTGATGAATTGGGTATCTGTGACATGGATTCCATCTGTGTTGGGGCTATCTTTTGGAGCAAAGATCATGAGATTGGAAACTTGGACGTTGGAACATTTTTGAAAGGAAACCTGTATCTGGGGACTGTTCTTGATTCTAAGGTTTTTAACCACCAGATGTTTGCATGAGTAGAACAACATAGCCTGCATCCAGTGACAACTTTTAAATGGCTTTCTTCAAACATAGTTTATACAAAACAAAAACTATTTATAAAGTAAGCCAAACTATGAATGAATTGATCCTCCACATGAAGATGTTGGACATACTGTTGGAGCATGTCTGCAAGGCTGCAGGATGAAAAATGTGGTGCACACAGAATTAGTCACAACAATAACAAATCATTCATGGGTTCTTAAGCATTGGAAGAAGAAAAAACAGGTCAAGCGTCCTACGCGAGATTTGTCTATCTTGCATGACCTCTTCCACCATCTTCTTCCATTCCCATTGATAATTCCACCACCTTGAATATTGAGGCCCTGAATGCTGTTGAAGAGGATCCAGTGAGTTCTTTCACTGTCTTTCCAATCTTTAATCTGATGGGATGCTACAAGAGCTCCTCGAATCTAAAGAATATGATAAAAAAGATGATAGCACAACTTTAAATGTTATATCAACGAACATCTCCCAATTATATGTATATGATGATGCAAGTGAATAATTGCATAGATACTTACAAAGATTTTAACATTTGATCTTTGGTACAAGGAAAACAGATGGGGCATTTGTGCAAGCTTCTTCCCATGCTCTCTGGAACGCCTGCACGCCATCACAAAAAGAGTTTAATTACACATATAATTAGACATCAATAAATGCTCAAAAAAATTTCGAACTTTTCTCAGATTCAATCAGCGTGAAGGTTTCAATTGTCTGATGGTTCCGGTTGATCAGGTGTATCCTACCTCGCAGTTGTCTCTTCCGTGACTTCTAGCTCCATGAGTCTCCACATTAACTACTCTACGTGAAGATACAGGAGCACCCAGATGATCTGACCCTTCTAAGCTATTGATCTCATGATCTATCAATTCCATGGCTGCTGTGAACTCTCTGTCTGAATCATAAGTATTCTCACTAGTAATGTTTCCAAGCTCATGTCTGGAGTAGATTAGTTGGCTAAAAGAAATAGCTTTAGCAAGGGGACTATTAGATAGTGTGTCCTCTTGAAATGACAATAAAACAGAGGGAAAAGTACACGAGAATGCAAAAAGAGGGAGCAAATTTCTTTTGGGAGTCATTCATAAACTCTTTCTTTCAATCCTTCTCTGTCTCACACTTTAGCAGGAAAAGAGCCAGCAACAAAACCAGAATGATCTGAGATGGGTTTTGGATTGCAAGAAGAATTATGGAGGCGAACAAATCATGCCATGATGAGTATATATACATGGGAATGAGAGGTTGCTTATCTGGTTGAAGAGACCAGAGGAAGGAACAGAGACAATGGCTTTTACTCAATCAATAGAAATGGTCTTTGATTGCACTTCTCTATGGTACCAGCAATGGATCATGCTGTAATAGATTGAGACGAAATTGCCTCCTCACTCATAACATCCTCCAATGAAAACAGAGAAAACCAATTGTACACTGGTGATGTGCTTAATTTAGGCTATGAAAGAAATCATGCACGTGCTCAACTTAGTCCTTTTCAACTAATTCTAACTTATATAACTACGAAATTATGGTTTGCATGCCCACGTAAAATTGCATGCAAGAGGCAGACTAGTAGTTAGCATGTAGGTGAATACATACTCTTCTCTTGTTACTGTGATCCCAGTCAATGTAGCATGCAGTTGTTCATCTGTTCATTATCAGTATGTCCTGATCTCTTCAATATTTTCTTACCATGTAAAGATTATTGTCAAATAAACACAATTCTTGCATCAATGTGAATCAGATGCGTATAACTTTAAGTCTTAAAATAACCACCCATTTCTGTTAAAGTTGTAACGCGCCAGGAAAAAAATTGTTTAGCTTATGGTATTTCTCGTTCTATGTGGCCATCTATAAATCGTAATTGTAAAAAAGGACGTCCGAAGAAGAGAAAACGTCAAACTGATGATGATGTTGGGTGAAGCCTTGGATGTCTTTGCTGCCCTTTTAGTCAGGTTTCTCTTAAGAGGAAGGTAAGAAAGTTCGTGGGTTTGTGGTAAGAGAGGAAGTTTTGCGTGTAGTTCTTGGAGATAAGGTTATAATCTTATATCACAAGACTTGGCGTGGTCAAAGTTGGGAGAGATGGAACAGGAACAGCAACTAGCTTGGTTTGATATAGTTTTGGGTAAGATTTGGTGTGTGTTGATTGTTGAAGGCAGTTCAAAGGAGGAAGCCATTAATGATTTATTTGAACTTGGTAACTCTGTTATCTCCTCTGCCCTCTGCAACCTCAAACTTTTTGCATACAGAGACCCTTTATCTGTAGGAATGATGAAGACCCATTGTAGTTAATTTGTAGTTCTCCAACCGATACTATTGGGTGGTTGATGGCATTTTCAGATCATGTCAATTTTCTAACTAGCTTCCTCAAAATTGCTTGCTTTCCAATCTTTCATCTTGCCCAGGGGCTTCATGTGCTGTACATGATAAACTAACGCGAGCAATTTGATTAAGCAATCAGATAACATGAAACAGCGACGATAAACCTGCTAATCAACGTGAATGCAATTAAATTGAATCTTGG
Source organism: Piper betle (assembly GCA_033002965.1). Classification (NCBI taxonomy): domain Eukaryota; kingdom Viridiplantae; phylum Streptophyta; class Magnoliopsida; order Piperales; family Piperaceae; genus Piper; species Piper betle. The sequence continues at coordinate 56,748 of JAURVB010012854.1, forward strand.
AGTTCTACTCTTTCCGCAAATATACTTGCACTAAATTGCCTATACTTACGGATTGCCTATACTCATTTCTCTCTGAACTATTTGGGTACAAGACTTTCGCCAGATCGATTACCAGACAGCGTGGCCAATAATCTGAAAAGGGGCGAGACAAACTTTTTTGACTTTTGCCCATTGCCAAATTCATTACACTTCTTTCATCTGTCATCAGTTGGAGAAGAAGAAAGTTATCTGACATCACAAAACTAGAGGCTTGCAAAATTATCTTTCATCCAGCTCTCGAAATCTCCCTGCTGCCAAAATGCTCATTCATTATATTTTGCATAGCTCAATTTTGCTTCCAAACAGGGCCTCAAAACAACATTTGGCTCCTAAAACGTGGTATAGTAAGTAGTAACGGGAAGCATAATCTTGCTCAACCCTGTATTACTTTGTTTTATTTTACTACTTGAGTGTTAAATGGCAACTGGCTTCCAAAACATAAAACACAACGCATTTGTATTTATTCCAAATTACAGTCTGCATGCAGCATTAAAAATGTGTTACGAGGAGTCGATCAGTTAAGAACCACCATAATTCAGGCATAGCAATTTGTTACCATAAGAGAAGCCCTTACAACAAACCGGTTTTCTTTATTCCGTCTATTGCAAAAAGTACAGTAGCATTACATCTTTCATCAATTGTAAGACACCTGTTGGAACTTGGGAACAACCATTTCATTCGTTGGTTTCACAAAAGAATAATCATGATAACTTAAAATAGTGCATGAAGTCTCCCCCAAAAGACACATCTACAAGGCAAAAAATAATAAAGAGAGCATGACCTGCTGGAAGTTACTCCTAGGCCAATTGACTGAGTTTTGTGTAATCCTCTGATGCTAATAAATTATGGGCATGATTTCTGTTTTGAAGCTCGGTGACATTCTTTCTAGCAGTTGATCCCACATTGTTGAACATCAGGGCCAGTCACTCTTGTGGTAAATGGATCAATCCTAACCCACAGCAAGGAGAATATGGATGCAAGAAGAATGGACCAAACAACCACAATAGTTGGGGTCCTGTTCTGGCGCCCCATCAAACCCTTCAGGAAAGGATACAGGTGAACAATCACCCAAAAAGCAAAGAAAAGCTTCCCAAAGAGCGGCCCCCAAGACTGGTAACCACTGTTTATGGCATAGGAAGTACCAGCCACCACTCCAACCAAGTTGACTATGAGAAGTGTAGTGGGTGGAATAAGGAGGGTTGTCCATTTGAACATGTATAGCTCTGCAAAGTCCCCATCTTCATCAGATGCCTTGGAGGTGACAGTAAAGTTGGTATCGATACCAGCAAGAACCTTCAGAAGACCCTGAACCACTGCAAAAAGATGTGCTGAGACACCTCCAATGACCCAAAATTGTTCATTCCTCCACCACTCGTCAATTCCCACACCACTCCACCGCATCTCCAATATACCGGTGGCAAAGATGGACAAGAAGAGAGAAAGAAACCAGATACTGGCAATGTTACTAATCTGCATTGAAAAATTCCAAAGAAGCTCATCTTAGAACTAAGCATCCAAGTTCTCCTAGACCACTTGTTCAGTATGACGTTTATCAACTCACAACCTTAACGGTCCAGGTCAAGTGAATTTCCACAAAACTTCCTAGTTCACAAATTTATGCGAGATGACTATTATTGAAGTTCATTACTTATCTGCCATTAAAAGAGATTCTAGTTTTAGCATAATCAAGTTGTAGGGCATGCTGTGAAACAAAAACAAACCTGTGGTATAATGAACTTCCCAGTCAAGAGGCAGACAGCAGGTAGTGTACAATACATGAGAAGGGGAATGGCTGTGATGGGGTATATCGTAGTGTTGATATATGCAAATCTCTCAAGTAATTTCAGCCTTCCGCCATAACCATACCAAATGGGGCAATGCCGACTAAGAAGAATTTCTACTGAACCTAAGGCCCACCGAAGCACTTGGTTGAGACGATCTGAAAGATTAATGGGAGCAGATCCTTTAAAGGCAGGGCGTTCTGGCATACAGTAGATAGACCGCCATCCGCGAGCATGCATCTTGAACCCAGTCAAAATATCTTCTGTCACAGATCCATAAATCCACCCAATCTGAAAAAAAAATGCTTGATGAGAGAATCCCAAAGGAACAGAACATAATAAGCTGTCCACAGTTAAACTACCAAGGGCCAGCGATTTCAAGGCAAGATGCTGAAAAAACTGGCCATTAAACATTTATTTCTTAAAAGTGATTATTATTAAGGAGGTAAATATGTTCAACAATTTCTTTGTTAGCACACAAAAACAAGCAGACAAACATCTAAATATCATTTAAAACCAGAAACTTACTTCTGATCCCCATTCTGTCCTGTCCTCGTAGCCACAGCTAATAACATGTATAGCTTCTTTTAGAAGAGATTCAGGCGTTGCTGACTGAGGAACACCACCATTTTCCATGAGTGTGGAGGCAACAAATACAGCGGACTGTCCAAACCTTTTCTCCAAGCTCATTTGAGACATCAAAAGTGATTTTTCATCATCAAAGCCAGCACCTAATTTCAAAATAATAGAAATATACATTCAGCATAGTTAACAAGCAACAGTTCGCCTGCCACAAAGTCTGTCACAGAAACAAAGGACAAAATGTAGATAACAACTTCACAAAATGGTAAAAATACCTTCAACTCCCTCTTCTATATCTTCCAAGTTAAATATTGGCACAGTGTTATCAATGTGCTTGGATCTTTTTTGTCCGAGCCCCGATTACTTGATTTTGAGCTTTTCTTACGAGACCCACCACAGCACAATGATAAGAAGCCTGCCTTTCTGGGCTTTTGCTTCACAGGGGCATCATAACCATACAAAGCAGTTCGGTTGAAGACACACCCAGTACCCACATAAACTGGTCCTTGGATGCCGTCAAGACCTCTCAAGTTGATCTGCACAGATAAAATGATATGAAAACATGAATAAGATGGTTTCAGCTGCACTAGTATTAATCATGATGCAATTCATGATACTTACATCAAAAAACACAGTGTTCCGATTAGCATAACGATCATTCCTGTCAATACCATCAAACCTCTGAGGAAATTGTACATAGCAAACTTGTTTTCCCAGATTTGGGTCCATTAAGAAGCACATGGCTTCCCGAAGAGCCTTACAGTTATTTATGTAGTGATCACAATCAAGATTGAGAAGATAGGAACCATTTGTGAGAACAGCTGACACACGAACCTACCAAAATTGAGCAGGATTGAATATCAGATATTAACATAGCTTAACCAAATAATAATACCACTATAAGAAGTTTGTCCATGACTTACAAGGGCATTCATAGCACCAGCTTTTTTGTGATGTTGGAATCCTGGACGTTTCTCACGAGAAACATAAACCAGACGGGGCAATTCATTACCCTCAGTGTCAAGACCTCCACTGTGACCGAGGAAGACCTGATGTAGAAAACAAAGAAAAAAAACAGTTAAGAAACTGTTCATTTTCTCTCAAAGAAGTGCAAAAGCTAGAAACAGAAGCAAAACATATTTCTTATTGAGATTTTATTGTGCAATAACATATAAATATGAAATATAGAAATAGGCTAACCTGAATCATTCCTGGATGATCTCTAGTATTATTTCCAGGCCAAGGGGTTCCATCTTGCATGACCCAACCCTCATCAGGAACCTTCTGTGCCTTGGCAACAAGACCATTTACCCGTACCTTAAACTCTTCATATTCTCTCTGCACAAAGAAAAAGAAGAAATTAAGAATAGTACTTTTCATGATGACATCGAGCATATCTTACCATCACTTATTGCAAAGCTAAACACGAAATTAGTTTTCACCTTCATAGCTCGTCGATCCTTGACGAATGATGGATGGACTTTGTCTTTCAAGTAGTCAATTCTCTGTGCAAAGTACCATTCAGGTGCCCGTGGTTCAATGGCGTACTTCTTGCAAAAAGGAACCCATTTCCTTGCAAACTCTGATGTTTCAGATAGAGCTTCAAATGTCAACATAGCAGCTCCATCATCGGATACATAGCAGGAGACCTTGTCTACAGGATAATCAACAGCAAGAATTGATAGAACAGTGTTGGCAGTCACAAGTGGAGGCTCTTTTAGAGGATCTACGGTACTGACAAAAATGTCAACAGCAGCTAATTGTGATGGTTCTCCTTCACGATCGTACCTGTTGTAAAGAAGCAAATCAGAAAAATAAATTGAAAGATACAACTAGCTCCAACCATGAGCAATACTTTTCACACGAGGGTCTAGAGATTGTCACCTTAAAGCAAGCCGATCAAGATATGTTTCGCGGTTAACAGGAAACCATTTCTGCAACTGATCTAGAATCCATGATATGGCAAACCATATCTCACAGATAACAGAGATCAACCACAGGGCATATGCATTGCGAACAGGGTTTGTGATTCGGTAGTGTAAGAAGAAGCATAAAATAACAAGACGAAGAACAATGACCATCCTGTAGGGATTTATCCTCGAAGAAGGTAAAGATACTTTCCTAGACAAAGGTTGGCGGGTTTCATCATTTCTGCATTGATGACAAATATGAAGCAAATTATCAATAGAATGCAGGTGAATATTGATTAAATAAAAAATAATTTAAAAAGAATACAATTCAAAAGAAATTTTGACTACATTTGATGAAACAATTAACTAATCTTATGATTCCAAATGTCTAAAATACCAAACAAACATCACCATTTTACTGATGATCCAACACTATATAGCTCATTTGAGCATGTTCATAAAAGAATTAGGGACTAAAATTTATCTCAAAACATGTAAAATTGTTCAAAGACCCTCATCTCATTCATCTACAGTGATGAAGGTAAAAGAATGCTAAAGGAGAACATAGTAGCGGCTTGCGTCTATAATGATTAATAGAACATCCATGGAAACTACAGCAGCTAGCTACGAGAGTGAATAGATCTTCAGCACAACATTGATCAATTCTCCTTATCAGTCATACAAATGAAGATATGGGTAAGTTGAAATAGAAATGATATCAAACCGCTAGTAAAACTTACAGTAGGGAATCGTCCATGAGCACATCTGTGCTGGCATCAATATCACCAGCACCCCTGCCTTCAGAAACAGTATGGGCAGTGGGTGCTGTAGGAGCACCATTACTCATGTGAACAACATTCTTATCCTGCTTCATTTTCCAACCATCAACCCTCTCCTTCCAGGCAACATTCCCAAACCCCTGAGATCCAAATTCTTTCGTCGGATCCACCACTCTGACATTAGCTGCACGAAGTAAACCCACCCACAAAAAAATTGATTTCTACATTTTATGAAGAAAAAAAAATTTCCCCACAAAGGATCACACAGATGGAAACATACGAGAGTGGCCGACATCACTGTAAGGAAGAGGATGCACCCGCCTCCCACCGCCTCCACCAGGAGAAGCCATCGTGAACCGATCTGGAGATGCAGCTGGTAATTCACCAGAAACCTGCTGAAAAGAATCAGAACACAACCAGCAAACCTCAGAACCCATCATGCTCACAAAACATACAAATCACACACCCAATTTTTTTTTAAGGAATCTACCGCAGATCCGTTGGTAAGGCGAGGAATGTTGTTCTGTGGCACATCATCAGAGTCGTACTTCGGAGCATCAACATCCTGACCACGCCCATAAGCCATCTGCCATCCTAGCATGCGCTCAGTAACCTTCTGCTTTGGGTGTTGAGTCTCAGAGGAATGCTCGAAATCCCTGGCAACGTCTTGTACCTCACCATCATCGTCTTCATCCCCACGAATCGCAGGGCTTCCTATACCAATTCAATCCCAATCAAACTTCAGACTCATCAACTCACAGATCCTAGAAAAACACGTAGTCAGTCAACTCCACCAACCTTTGTGCCTCTTGTATCTGGTCTTGCACTGTGGGCAGGACTGATTCCCATCCTTGCGCTCATACTCGTAGCAAGGCCTGCACACAGGGAATGCACACACATCACAGGCCACAAAGCGGTCTCCATCTACAGTGGTTCCAACATCATCCCCGCAGATCTGGCAGACCTGGCCTCCAATGTGCTTCACAGGCTTCGACTGCACACAATGTTGTCAAAATGTCATCATCTTCAACACCAGGAAGAGCATAAAAACGCATATAAAAGCAAAGATCTGTGTAAGCATTAGGTTAGGTCTCCAAAATACAGATACCAGATGAATCTAGCTACAAGTTAACATGATCATAGATTAGATGAAAAAGATGCGACTACGGATGCTTACCCCGGATTCCACCTCGTCGGCCATTTTGCAACGCCTTCTGAGAAACCGATGGAAGCAGTCAGTCAACTCTAGCGAAGATCTAACACCAAATCATGAACTCAGGAAGCTCAAACTCCTCTCTGTCGCACCCACATGCACCAAAAGAAAAAAAAAGAGCTTCCAGAATACGCTTCACTTCCGTCTCCTTGAAGCAAAGTTCTGTCAGATCAACTCTGCAACGTATCTCGCCCACAAAACCCAACAGAACTCACAACCAAAAGGCAGATCAGATCCAGACCCACATCAGAAGATGCAGTGAAGAGCTCAAAGCACACATCTTTCTCCACCCGACCTGCTGCCGACGATGGTATCAGACGGCAGTAAGCGAATGGACTCCTCCTCCTCCTTCACTCCTCTCTTCCCCCAAATAAACCACAAATGAACAGGCTGGGAAATAGCAAGACAGCGACTTTTTACCCAATCACCATTTAAATACAAAGAAAACAGCTTTACAAGATTTTTAAATAAAAAAAAGAAAGAAAGAAAAACTGAACGACAAATCGACGATTTCAAGGCCTCTCAACTCCTCAACCAAATATAGCAGTAAAAAAGAAGAGGCAAGGGAGTGAATAAAAAAGGTGAGATTTTGGAGGTGAAGGGGGAGGGGGCTTATTACTGCAGTTTGGATAGAGAATCCATGGAGCCGAAGGAAGGGGAGGGAGTGAGTGAGGTTGTTAAGCCTTTGTTGGATCGCAGCGGAAGGAGGGGATATGGGGCCCGCTTATTGGAGTCCAGATCGGCCATGTCTGTCCGTCCTCCCAGACAGCTATATATGCGACTTTGCCCGAGATGGCCGAGTTTTTGGTGCGTGCCGACACTCGCCGATTTGTCTCTGCGAGTAGCGAAAGGGTCTCGCGTGGGGCCGGCGATGGCTTGTCGTGGGACCTGTGGGGTCACGCGTTTGTTGTAATTATGCGATCATCACGTAAATTATGGTTTATATCATTTGTTTTTTTATTATTATCAACTTATTTATTTAAAAGGTTATTCCCTGTATTATATAAAGCCCACCCTGCATACCAGATTACCTTACTAATACGTGATATTTACCTGTACGATTTTTCTTTATATATGATAAACAATGGTTCATGTAACACCCCGTTTCGACTCACTCGTGAACCGACCCGAAAATGTCACTGGCGACCGAACCGTTCGCTAATCTACTGGGTTCGGTTAAGCCGACCCGGATTTGCCTTCGGTGTCTCAAGATGGAGATGCAAACATGAAATGCATGGATGGGATACGTGGGTTCTAACGTAGTCCTACATGCATGCTATGATGTGCAAGTAAAACAAAACCATACAACGGCAAGAAATTTTTAATTAAAAATTATCCACAACAAGGGTATATAAATATTTTATCAAAATACGATAAAACATGATAATCTACCGTAGCATTCATCAATATCTCTTTCGTTTCAATTGAACCGAGCCTGAACTCCAAACTCACTACTCATTCACATTTATCCATTCATTTCATATCAAGCAATTTATCTAAACAAACACATCAAAATTATCATTCACGTAGCAATAACACACCGTCATTATAGATTACACGTGGCAGGTACATGTGTGCGCGGTTCCGTGCTGCTCCTCCGCAGTCCCGACAGCTTTCATCTCTCGCATTTCTCACCTACATATATATAGAAAAACCGTCAGTAACGAGTGTTACCGGCCCGAAAAATAACTAATATCAATCTGGCACAGGAGAGCAAACTCTCCTGTTGAATGAAAACCATATACTTCCTCAAGAACTCTCATCAGGGCACATACGGGAGCCGTCGCCCTCGGGTCGACAGCGTCCCCCTATCTTTCACATTCTCATGCCTCGGCCATTTCTCTATTGCTTCTCGCGTCAAATCTCATTCCTTTCCGCCCTCTGCACCTTCCATATTACTCCTGGCCTTGAGCACGAAGGCCGAGTACTCTCAGGCAGTCGCCTTCAGTACCCTTTAAAACCACAAGTCTAGACATGCGCTGCAATGCAGTACCCGTGAACCTCCACACTTCTCCGGGTTTGAGGAACTCAAAGGTGGAGTTGTCAGGATCCCTCGGGAATGAAATGGCCTGCACACCATTCCAAAGCCCACTATCGACACACACGTGCCCGCTCGCGTAGCACGGTAGTCGGATTTCCCTCATTCGATCTCTCACTGAAAACGCGAAAACTATACATATATAAAGGTCTGGGTTGGGATTTATACAATAGGCCCGAAGGCAACGTGAGCTGGATCTGAAGTTCGAAAACAAACTCGAGGGATCTCATCCTCGAGGGTTATTAATCCGAAGAATCGTTAGCTAAATGGCCCGAGTTAAGTGGGATCCGATAAAACGCCACTTAACTCGTCCTGCACATGATAAACCAAATACACAATAGAATAGCGTAAATCAGAGAACGAGTCCTAAACGGACCTGGTAGAAGCTCCAAACGGGTCCACGTGCCTAGGCGGCGAGCTCCTACACCGTACCTACACAATCAAGCTAAAAACTAACGCCCGCATGATGAATCACACATCCTATAGCATGCACACACAATCAACACAATCACTCATCAATCAACACACATCAACCTATATCAATTCTAGCAACTCTACTTAGGCTAGTTTGCATTAGATCATGATCATTACCTAGTTACCCTAATTAGTTTCTTAGCCTCCATTTTTAACACCACTCAATCAAACAAATTTCATATTTTATCCTTAATCAAATCTACATTTATATATATTATTATAACACACAATTCACAAATCCTAGCCATGCAATTCTAATAATTAACATTTTTAAATAATTAAATTAAAATAAATTATACCTCGCGTCGTCGAAAATTGGCGACGGCTAGGGTTTCCGTTTCGTGGCTCGAAACTCGAATTCGGCACCTAGCGGCGTCCGAAGTTCGATCAGATTGGATCGGGTGCGTTCGGCGGATGATCCGGCGAATTTCCCACAAATCCAATTTTCGACAGTTCCGACGGTTTTCCGGCGAGTGTCGACGGTTTTCTCGGCGGATTCCGACGGTTTTCCGGCGATGATTCGGGACGGGGCAATCAGGGGGTCTATCGGCACCAGCTCGACGAAGCTTGGTCCGATGGTGGTGTCAAACAAGGCAACCGAGGCGGCGATGGCCGTCGACGGCGGCGTCGAAAATGGGCGGCGGCTGGCGGCGTGCTCCGATCCGGGCTGCGGCCGGCCTTGACGGCGGTCGGGATGGTGGGGGAACGTCGGCAAAGCGAGGGGTGGTCATAGGCTCACAGCGGCGGTGGCGCGGCTCACTCGTGAACCGACCCGGAAATGTCACCGGCGACCGAACCGTTCGTTTATCTACTAGATTCGGTTAAGCCGACCAGGATCTACTCTCGGCGTCTCAAGATGGAGATGCAAATATGAAATGCATGAATGAGAACGATTGGGTTCTAACGTGGTCCTACATGCATGATATGATGTACAAGCAAAAACAAGACAAAATAATAAATGAGAAACCAAAAGAAAATATATATACTATTTTATCAAAATACGATAAAACATGATAATCTATCGTAGCATTCATCATTATCTCTTTCGTTTCAACTTGAACCGAGCCTGAACTCCAAAGCTCACTACTCATTCATATTTATCCATTCATTTCATAACAAGCAATTTATCTAAACAAACACATCAAAGTTATCATTCACGTAGCAATAACACACCGTCATTATACGTTACACGCGGCAGGTACATGTGTGCGCGGTTCCGTGCTGCTCCTCCGCAGTCCCGACAGCTTTCATCGCTCGCATTCCTCACCTACATATATATAGAAAAACCGTCAGTAACGAGTGTTACCGGCCCGGAAAATAACTAATATCAATCTGGCACAGGAGAGCAAACTCTCCTGTTGAATCAAAACCATATACTTCCTCAAGAACTCTCATCAGGGCACATACGGGAGCCGTCACCGTCGGGCCGTCGCCCTCGAGTCGACAGCGTCCCCCTTTCTTTCTCATTCTCATACCTTGGCCATTTCTCTATCGCTTCTCGCATCAAATTTCATTCCTTACCGCCCTCTGCACCTTCCATATTACTCCTGGCCTTGAGCACAAAGGCCGAGCACTCTCAGGCAGTCGCCTTCAGTACCCTTTGAACCACAAGTCTAGACATGCGCTGCATTGCAGTACCCGTAAACCTCCACACTTCTCCGGGTTTGAGGAACTCAAAGGTGGAGTTGTCCGGATCCTTCGGGAACGAAGTGGGTTCTCCCCAGCTCCAGAGCCCGCTCTTCCGGGCACACGCCCTATCTGAAGACGTGGCCGCAAGTAACCCTCATTCCATCTCTCACCGAAAACACGAAAACTATATATATATAGGCCTGGGTTGGGATTTATACAATAGGCCCGAAGGCATCGTGAGCTGGATCTGAAGTTCGAAAACAAACTCGAGGGATCTCATCCTCGAGGGTTATTAATCCGAAAAAAGAACTGTTGGCTAAATGGCCCGAGTTAAGTGGGATCCGATAAAACGCCACTTAACTCGTCCTGCACATGATAAATCAAATAAACAATAGAGTAGCGTAAAACAGAGAACGAGTCCTAAACGGACCTGGTAGAAGCTCCAAACGGGTCCACGCGCCTAGGCGGCGAGCTCCTACACCGTACCTACACAATCAAGCTAAAAACTAACGCCCGCATGATGAATCACACATCCTATAGCATGCACACACAATCAACACAACCACGCATCAATCAACACACATCAACCTATATCAATTCTAGCAAGTCTACTTAGGCTAGTTTGCATTAGATCATGATCATTACCTAGTTACACTAATTAATTTCTTAGCCTCCATTTTTAACACCACTCAACCAAACAATTTCATACTTCTATTCTTAATCAAACCTACATTAAAAATATATATATTTATAACACCCACACAAATCCTGGCATGCAATTCTAATAATCAATATTTTTAAATAATTAAATTAAAATAAATTATACCTCGCGTCGTCGAAAATCGGCGACGGCTAGGGTTTCCGTTTCGTGGCTCGAAACTCGAATTCGGCACCTAGCGGCGTCCGAAGTCCGATCAGATTGGACCAGGTGCGTTCGGCGGATGATCCGGCGAATTTCCCACGAATCCAATTTTCCGGCGGTTCCGGCGGTTTTCCGGCGAGTGTCGGCGGTTTTCGGCGGATTCCGGCGGTTTTCCGGCGAGGATTCGGGACGGGGCAATCAGGGGGTCTATCGGCACCAGCTCGACGAGCTTGGTCCGATGGCGGTGTCAAACAAGGCAGCCGAGGCGGCGATGGCCGTCGGCGGCGGCGTTGAAAACGGGCGGCGGTGGCGGCGTGCTCCGATCGGGGCTCGCGGCCGGCCTCGACGGCGATCGGGAGGATGGGGGAAACGTCGGCAACGGCGAGGGGGTGGTCGTCGGGGTCACAGCGGCGGCGGCGCGGCCCGGACGGCGGCGAAATCGGGCTCGGAATGGCGACGGCCGAGGCGGCTTCGCGGCATCGCGGCGGCGCGCCGGCAGGCGATCGGTGGCCGGGGTCGGTCGGGGCGGCACGGCGACGGCAAGGGGACGACGGACGGTTGGTTCCGGCAGCGGGGCGACAGTCGACGGCGGTGGCGGCGACGAACGAAGTGGGCGGCGAGGGTTTGGGTGAAGAAGGGTCGGGAGGGAGAAAAGGCGTGCGATGGCATTTTTGTAATTTAAATTTGACTCGACTCCGACTCGAGTCAATAATAATAACTATCTCCTAATAAATCCTAAAAAAATCCAAAAAAATTGGGAAAAATCCCGTAAAATCAAACGAACACAGTAACATCCAAATGATATGTTCTATAACTAATAACCCACCCAAACTCACCTATATCGCGTCCTAATTCGTCATTCGGCCCTAAAAATATTTTACGATCAAATAAAAATAACAATTAATACTGCATACCTCCACATACATGACCCTCATCACTCATAACTCACAGCTGGCCTCAACTCAGCTCGCGGTCCATGAAGCTGACTCGACTCGAACCGACGATTGAACCGACTGGTTCACTCCCGTAAAACTCTGACTCGAGTCACGGGTTTTACAGGGGAAACGTCGGCGACGGCGAGGGGGTGGTCGTTGGGGCCACAGCGGCGGCGGCGCGGCCCGGACGGTGGCGAAATCCAGCTCGAAGTGGCGGCGGCCGAGGTGGTTTCGTGGGGCGATTCCGGCGTCGTGGCGGCGAGACGGCGGCCGGGGTGGATCGTGGCGGCACGGCGACAGCATGGCGGGGCGGGGCGGCGTTGATCGGCGGCTGTCGACGTCGGCGTGCAGCATCGGCGACGAGCACGAGGGGCGGCGAGGGTTTGGGTGAAGAAGGGTCGGGAGGGAGAAAAATACCCTCAATGGCAGTTTTGTAAATAAGTATTGACTCGATTCCTACTCGAGTCAAAATAATATCTAGTTCGTAATAAATTCTAAAAAAATCTAGAAAAATATGGAAAAATTCCATAAAATAAAACAAACACAACAACATCCAAATGACATGCTCTATAACTAATAACCCACCTGAATATAATCCAACGCGCTCTAATGCGTCATTCGGCCTAAAACTATTTCTACGATCAAACATATAAAAAGAAAAAATACTGCATACTTTCATATATTCTGATAACTCATATCTAACCATCTTCTCGACGTTATCATCATATATTCAGGTATACCTGACTCTCATCGCTCATAACTCACGGCTGGTCTCGACTCAGCACGCGGTTCATGAAACTGACTCGACTAGAACCAACGGTCAAACCGACTGGTTCGGTAACGTAAAACCCTGACTCGAATCACGGGTGTTACAGTTCTAAATTCAAATTAAATGTGTATAATATGTTATAGGTTATCTAATTCATCTTCTTATTATTTTGTGTGATTTAAAAAATTAATTCATTTTTATTTATTTATTGGCTAAAATTAAAAGAAAATACTATTTTAAAGCAGTTATAAAGAATTAATTTTTAATATATATATATATATATATATTACAATTTAAAATATTGTATCATACCACTTATTTACATTATGCATAATTTAAATTTTTATACTGATTTAATTTAATCTGAATTTTTAATCTAAAATTTTTACAAATTTGGATTTTTTTTGGAAATTACCTTATTTACTGGTATTTAATGAATTATATTTTAAATATATAATAAAATATTTTATTTATAATTTTAGTATATACTTCTTATCCTGAGTAGAATAGAATGTAATATGCCACGTATTTATAAATTTTGGCAACCACATTTATATACATTGTTTTGTTTGGGGCAGCAACAGTGAGTGGGCCCCGACGATGGGCCGGGCTGTGCTTTCAAATCGGGCCGATAGAATGTATCCAAATGGCCCAGCCCATATGCACGGCGTCTGTCGGTCTTATCAATGGCGAGACTCGCGCGTAGCAGAGTTGTAAGTCAAGTCAAGTGTCACGAGTGTAGCCGTTGCACTAGCCGTCGGTGGATGGATGCCACCGACAACCCCTCTTTATTTTCTTTTTTATTATTATTTTTTTGGAGGGTGGGAGTGGGAGCCTTTTTTTTTATTAGTTAAAAGAAAAAAGAATTTTAATGACCCATCTGCATTTTATGTGGACAAATTTTGGGTGACGAAAATGAAAGCTAAGCTAATTTCTTCAATTTCGATGTGCCACTTACCATTTCAGTTATTTTAGATGACACTTAAAATGGAAGGATTTTTTTCTCACACAGTTTTTCTATATTAAATATGTATTTTTGTGGATTGTTTTATTATGAAAAAAATGATCACAGTAACACATCATGCAAAAATTAAACGGACAGTTCTATTCAGTATGAACGACGCAACCTTTTTTGTGTCAAAAGAGAAATGATATTTTAACGTAAATAAGCTTTAATATTATCGCAAGTAATATACATTATCAACTGACTTGGATTAGTCATCCTATATATTACAAGAGTTTGTAAAACTAAAATTCATATTATTATTATCTGAAATTGACAACATTAAGTACTATAGTCTCTTTATGTTCAACAAATGGGTTTTTTGCTTTAAGAAAAACAAGTGGTTTAGAAAAAGATAGAGAAAAGTTGGGGGGAAAAGAAAAAAATTGAGAAAGTAAACTGCTGCTACCTATTCGAAATGTTTAATAATAATCAAGTAAAATAGACTTCTCAACGACCAACACCTAACTAAAGCTGGAATTTAACAACCAAAATACTCTATTTGGTAATCTGATTCCAATGCTATAAATCTATTGACTTTTGCAAAGCTTGTATTGCAGGTGATCAGATGAAAAACTCGTTAATAATTATTTCTAGAACTTAACATGATCAACAAGATAGAGTAAACCTTTTATAACTGGCCATGAAAGTTACATGGCATTTTACTACCTAATGAACTGAAATTGAACTGTAATTGTTCAGTTTCATTGATTGATGGTATCTTCCTTGTCCAGCAAATTACATTTTGCTTTGAAATCACTCTCTCTCTCTCTCTCTCTCTCTCTCTCTCTTCCGTCTCAATCCAGAAACAAAAAATGGACAATCTTTCAGACATTGAACCCACAACGGATTCGTATGTTTATGTTCAAACAATTCCTGCCAATGTTAATAGAAGCCACAAGAACAATATCTTATAAAGTTCCTCCCATAACCACAGTCTAGTCATTTATAACAGTATGTGAGGAACGCATAAAGCCCAGTACTTTATCATACTTCAAACAAGCCCAAAGGATATAAAAAACCTGCGCAAGGAATTAGCCCGCGTATATTGGAACATGCATCTATGTCAACGGGATTACAGACACATGACTCATGGCGAGTTACAAGATTCAGGAGGTGATCCTACGATGGATTCTTTTGTACATATATATTCTGCAGGAAACTACACTATTTTCCCAGAACAGTGAAACAAATACAACAGCTAAACTGGCATCGATTGAGAATATAACTACATCTCCAGAAAATCCATTCTGTTTTCTGGTTTCTTTGAACAAAAAATTTCTCTGATGGTCAACCTACAAAACTTACACTTCAGGCTACGTATTAAAGGATCACGCCTCATCAGCATCCCTAAAGATTTGACCCTTTATGGGTATCTTAAGCTTCTTCAGTTTCAATCTCTGAAACTGAACCAGACAGAAGTTCCTCAGACAATCTTGGTCGAGCAAAGGGAGATGGTGGAGGGTCAACTGTTAGAGTGCCTTCCAAGACCTTCACCACCTCACTCATTGCCGGTCTCAGCTGCTCGTTGGCTTGAATACACCAAAACGCAATCCTCAATACTCGATCCAACTCTTCTGGAGGGCAACCACCTTCTATCCTCACATCCAACACACTTTCTGCCTGCCCTTTGGACCATTCCTCATAAACCCACTTGACTATATCTGCACCACCGTTGCGTCCAATGACCATAGTCACAACCATCTGTCCATACCCAGCAACATCCTCCTCAGCGGTTCCCAAGTGATTTCTAGTCCAACCAGCAACCATTCTGTTTAAGCCAAATTCGGTCACTTTCGCGCTCATTTCTTCATCCAAAATTACATTCTCCCATTTCAGATTGCCGTGGCTAATGAACTCTCTACAGCCCATGTGCAAATAAGAAACTGCCTTTGCAACACCTAAACAAATTTGAACCCTTATTCTCCAACTAAGCTTCCTGCTGAGCTTAGAATCAAGTATCCACCTAGAAACCGACCCATTCTTTAAGTGCTCGTAAACCAAAAACCTGTACACACCTTCACAACAATAGCCCTCCAGACTCATCAAGTTCTTATGGTGAATGCTTCCTAAAACAGAAAGTGCAGATTTGAAATATTTCTCTTCAATGCATATCTCTTCATTCACTGGTTTGATAGCTTTAACAACGACAGGCAGCTGATTGGATAGGATGCCCTTATATATCGTTGGTCCAAGCTGGTTGCTGAAGTTCTTGGTGAGATCATGAACCTCTCCATAGGAAAAAGAATTTAAGCCTCTTGAATATAGACCAGTATTAGACAAAGGTGCATTTTTGTATAATGAGAACTTCCTTCTGAAAAAGCAGTAACCAATTCCTATCTGGAGTGCAACAAGGAAAAAGAATGCACCCGTTGCTCCTCCAATGAGACAACGCAGGCATAACACAAGATGTTTTCGGGCAGATGGCACTGAATTCTGAGGTGTTACAGGAATTTTGGCAGGATTAACAGCAAAAGGATCTAAGCAATCCTTCACAAAGGATACTGCAGCAATAGAGGGGTTTTCATAACCTGAAACATAACCAGTACGTTTTGTCCAACACTCACCACTACCATCATTGGGTACAGTCACCGACGTGCAAAGTGGATCTTGCATGCACGAGTTTTTACACTGTTCTAAGCTTGTTTTGGAGATCACATCTTTTGGAGGATAAATTCCATACAGAAATGTGTGCTTAAGCTGTCTCATGGAGAACCCAGACCCACAACTTTCTCGAGTTTGCGCCGAGCATGTTGAGTTGGAGGCACCAGAAGAACCAAAAGTGCATTTGCATACGGTGGTCGCTGCAGAAATGAAGGCACAAACACCGTGAAGACCGCAAGTGGCAAATACATGACACTGGTTCTCGACAGCTTGCCACACCGACCTCCAGGACTTAGAGCCTTCAAGCCATGAATACATTCGAAGGTTTCCATCGACATCAAGCCTTAGAAAACGATAAGTAATAGCAGAATCACCATGATCATCCCCATAACTTGACCAGATTGGCTTCTGCATCTGATCTAGAAGCTGCAGAGATCCATCTTTAGCATAAGCAACTGCAGCAGTAGAGTGTGACACAGTTCCACTAGTCCAATATGTGACATTAGTCTCCCAACTTAGTTTCAGCTGGCCAGAACCATCGAAGGATAGGCTGTAGTAACTGGATATAGAATTTTTGCTAGCAGCTCGAAGGTTCTGCAAGGTGGAAAGGTTTTGGCCAGGTAGAAGAGTGTTAGATGGCCTCTGAAAGCTCTGCCAAACAATGGACTGCTTTTCATTGAGGAGGACGAGATTCCCGTCATCAAGAAGAGAGGCTGAAACCACCGAGAGATGGCTAGTGTTGCTGGTCCAAATAGCCAAACCCTTAGTGGAATCAAAAAGAACCAAATCTCCACGGGGTGTAAGATGGATGAAGGAATTCCAGTTCACAGAAGCATCTGCCCCTGCAACCCACACTACAACTTGATCTTGGATTGGAACTGAATCAAAGTTGAAGCGAATGCCAGCCTTAAACATGTCAGGCTGGTCAGACTGGTTGAAAAAACCAAATGCAAAGTTCCTATTTGGGGAGCTCCAGTAATGAGTCTCGGACACGAAAAGCTTAGAGTCTAAAGGAATCTGAGAACAAGAACCACTGAAGAACAAGCCAATAAAAATTAAAAAATACCAGATAAACAGAATAACCTTGGCTTGAGCATTGTTGGGAAAGATCAGAGACACAGGACTCCAAAGTGAGAGCTCACGTTAAGCATACTACCATAAGTCACACTATGAACCAGATCTCCAACTCAGGTCGAGACAGGAGAGCTAGATTAAAAATGCAAACATGAACAGCTGAAAATTTGGTGCTCTCCACCAGAAGTCCCTATCAGGAACAGATACAAAATTCAAGAAGAAAACTGAAGCCACTGGGTTATTTACCAGTCAATGTTGGCCAAACGTGCCAAAAAAGACAAGACTCAGAACATAGGCAAGTCCAACCCAAGAGAGATTCACCCTCACCATGGAAAGAACTAGACGTTGAAGTTCAATGATGATTTATATTTCTAGCCATAACTTGGGACCCAGAAATTTTTTTAACAAAAAACATTGACCAGTGTTGAAAAGCTCATCGGCCCAATTATCATCAATATTGCACCACATCTCCACCTAATTGTTTGAAAAAAAAATGCAGGCAAATCACATCACATGACAAGCATATTGATTATTATTAATCAAATTAGGAACCATCAAAGATGAAGGTCTAATGGAGGAGGTCGGCTTCCCAAGTGGAAACCAGCGTGGAAAGATTGAAAGGGAAAGGAGAGAAAACAAAAAATCTAAAAAGGAGGGCCAAAAAAATTGGACTGTTTTAGGCAGAGGTTGAGATAGCCACTGGTTCGAAACCAAAAAAAAGAAAAGATATAAACCCGTTCTATGGCCAAAAAGCAAGGTTGCCAAAATTTACTTTCACATGGTTACTACTCATGGCCTGAAATTTTTGACAGAATCAGCTCAGCACTCCGTGTATATGATCAGCAAGTCACTGCAGATTAGTAAAAATCAAAACTTGATGTCAGAAACGGCAATCTAAACACCAAATGCACACCAAAAACCATTACAGCAAGGATCTACAGAGACAAAGATTTCAACTTTTCATCTATGTAAACGTCATAACAGCCAAGAAAAACAAAATTGGCATGTAGAAAAATGGGAGAGAAGCAGCTCAAACAACAGGTGCAGCTGCAGCCCCCAGCTTCCTTCTATGACTATCAACACTTCCAATCAAGCACAAGGCACAAAAGTCCCATCTTCAACAACCAGACACTCTCCAGCACCACCACTCATAAAAAAAAAAACGCATTTTTTCAAGTAGCAAAACAAGTAAAACAACATCAACCATCTCACCTGGTTTCAAACAACTCAGTCCCATAACCGAGAAAAGCTTAAAGCGAAGCAAAGTAGGCCTTGGCAGGACACAGAGAAGTGGTTGGGGAGGAGCATTCGGATTTTGAAGGACAAAAGGTGGGAGCTTGGAGGCTTTGGAAGGGGGCGAAGGTGAGAGAGAAGGAAGAAGAAAGGAGAAAAGGCAACACTTTTTCTCCGGCGTGGGGGTTGCCGGAGAAAAGCGTCGGCTTTTATCTGAGCTCTTCTTCCTTCTTTTGAGCGTCTTTTTATGTGTCGGGTCGATACGAAGTGATGAAGCGAAAATTTGGACGTATCGATACTCTTGCTTGCTGGAGAAAGTTTAGAATTTAGGGCATTTAAATATGATAGAAATTTTAAATTTAAAAAAATTATTATAAAATATTATTTTTGTCATTATAATATAAAAGGCGACAAAAACTCATCCGGATATGTACAATATTGTTCAAATTTAAAAATAATAAAAATAGATCAATTCTTTTTTATTTGTAACATTTTATAAAAAATTTTAAAAAAGTGTCTCTAATGCCGCCGCCAACATTCAACTAACACATTTCTTAATAATTATTGTTACGATTTTATATTTTCTCAATAACAAAGATAAAAACAACACAACCAAAAACTCTATAAATAAATTTCTTTTTTATTGTCGTTTAAATGGAGAGAAAAAATGCTTGAATTAAAAAACAATGGAAAATTAAAAATTAGGCATGAAAAATAATTATTTTTAGATAGATGGGGGACAACTAGAAGAAGTTTAAAATATATAAACTTGTAAAGTTATAGATTCAAATGTTTCCAATTGATGGTCATTCAACAAAGTCCACAAATTGGCTTAAAGTCATTCATGTTGATTGGTAGATATAAGATCATGGGCTAGTAAAAATTAATATTTATTTTTAGGATTTAACAGATGAAATATATGGTTGAACCATGGAAAATGTAAAATTAATATTAATGTATAAAATAAATTTTGTAAATATAACTTAAAGATAATCAATTGCTTAAGACTATGAAAATATGTAGAATTGTGAGGTTATTGTCTTTGATATGAGCTAACTCAGGCAGTATAATTAAATGGAACAATAATATATTCCATGCATTTGATGACTTATATGTCTCTGTCAAAATTTTGGAATCAAATAATGGGTTTTTTTAGAAAAAGAAAACAGAGTACAATTCTAATTCCAAATCATAGTGATGGTTCAAATCAAAAAAGAAAAGAAGATGTAAAAATCACAGTTCATCCTTTTCATAAAGTGGATGGAGGCCAACTTTGAAAAAAATGGAGGTGTCCAGATTTCTATTTAGCAAGAGTTGGCCTTCTTAAATCATGTTCTAAGATTTTATCTTTTTACAAAAGGATTGTTGCGCAGATAAAAAGTGAATTTCTATCAAATGGCTCTGTCGTACCCTTGTTATATATAACATTCTACTTAGCTTGAGGACAAAGTGAAGTGGGCTTTTATACTGTATTGGCACAGGAGGGGGAAGAGTGTTTTCATGGACTCGTTGTCAGTTCTATGAATGAATATGCAGACATGGGGAGAGACAGATCAATGGCAGCACTTCTCTGGTGAATTGCAGCAATACGCAGCCCCAAAATTGTCTGTACGTCTTTGTTTGGTTCAAGATTTTATGATCACATTCCTTCTTTTCATCACTCTTACGCCCGTGACCTGATTATATGAATAAAATAAGCCAACACTTTGCCTAAAACATTGTTAAATCCTCAATTTTGTAAAGGCACCAAGCCAATATTCAGAAATTTTTTGCACTGTGTGGTGGAGTAATTTACTTTGCATACAAGGAACAAGGTTTTCAGTGAAAAAATGTACTGCTATATTTCTGTACAGCGGCCAGTGCACGAGAGGAGAAACATGCAAAGATCCAAAAAAATGTCAGTGCAACAGGCCATAGCTGTAAGAAAGGGTGAAATTCTCTTCCAGAGAATTGTCAGGATTAGTGTAGAAGAGTAAGAAGAATGAGCCATAAGCCAACCCTCAGTAAGTGTGGCCTTGAAGATATAGACATAACCATTAATGTTTCTCATGCATATATGTCCATTTGACTAACTGCAATGTAGAACATGATCCTCAGTACCATCTAATTGGCCTGTGGATATTAGAACTCCTATTTGTTATAGAATATATCATTCCTTGGTGCTTGAGCTTACTGTAGAGCTAGCTACAACTAGCTTCATAGAATATTGCATCTCGCCTTGCTAGCTGCATGAAAGTTTTGTGTGCTTTAGCTTGCTTCTTAGCCTAAAAGAATGTTGGTTCATTGTGTATCAGCTAGACATTTTTTTCAATTTTCCCTAAGAAATTAAGCTCATGATAATATGTATAACAATAAATGTCTGTATAACATATTTTTACATATGGAAGAGAGAGCCACACACATATCAAACTAAAAGTTGAAATTTTTTGGAACCTTGCTAAGAAAAGGTAGAGTGATGATCCAGACAGCTGCCCAATATCTGTTAGCTCGTGAGCCAATCTGGTACTTACCCAACAGCTAACTCTTGATAATCCGACACAACGACGAATATTTCGGTTTGTTTAATGCTTTGCTTATCGAGATTCGAAATGGTTCTCAATACTGAACTACACTAAAAGGATAGAAAAGTCTCGCTTTTGAATGCATTGAGGTGATCTTAAATGTTATGCACGGTTTTGACTTCTGGGTACAGGTCTGTTTATTAGTATAATGCCATCACAAAACACGAGCTATGTACACAAATTAATAATGTACAAGGTGGACAATCAGCTGTCCATGCAGTTCACGCTCTCTTATTTGCTTTGACTGCCTACACCTTTGCCGACGCAAGCAAAGGCAACGAGGGAACACACGTGTAAGCGTATCATGATACAAATATCTTCCCAGCCAAATGAATAATGATCTATACCAATCCATGCAGCAATTCTGATTAATCAAATCGAGATAAGATGTGGGTTGTGGGCACTACAATAAACTAAGTCTGTTTTGCATCTAGCTTCATCATACCAGAACCTGGGGAAAATGTTATCTGAGAAACAAGCATTCTGTATAAAATGGTGATCATGGGACCAAAACATGAATGCACAGAAGTTGTTATACACTGAATCATGAGGAGTCATGCAGTTTCTCAATATTTTATTTTTCGTAAAAAAAGTTCCACAAAAACTATCAAATTATTTGATCAAAGTAAGGCAGTCATTGAACCTCACCCATCACTTGTCGTTGTTTCATCCAACTGCTCTGCTGAAGATGAGAGGAGCTCAATATAACGGCTACCAAGTGCCAAGAGTCATTCTATCCTTTGCCATTGCAGCTTTCGAATCCTCTGCACTTGCAAACTTCACAAACCCTTCCCCGGTAGCTCTCCCATCAGAATTAACCACAATATGCACACAATCTTCTGAAATTGTGAATTATTTAAAGAAATCCAAGATCTCATCCTTGCCTACAGAAAATGGCAATCCTCTCAACCTCAAAACCCCCAACAGCTCCATCATGTCTATCGTCAGAAGACCTTGGTGGCCAATTGGTACCCCTTTCAGGAGGGCTACATTTTGAATCCGAAACCTGTCTCGAAACCGCATGATAATATTATTGTCTGTTACTCTTGAAAGCCTCAATATATCTTCGTCCCACGTTTTGCATGTTTCGTTGAAGAGCAAAATGGAGCCTAGTACACAGAACGCCTCCCTACAGATTCGGCCATCTTTGTGAACGAAGAGAGCAACTACAATTTCCAGACCATGCAAAAACTCTGCAACATCAGCTTCATTGCAGTCAAAGGGAAGAAGACCACGCAATCGAACAACAGGAAGAGGTGGGAGTTGGTCCTCATAGGAGTATGCAGATGCATTGTACATAAAATTCGAAGGCATAGGACTCTCAAAAAATGCAGAGTTTGGAACCATTACAAAAAAATTCAACCCCCATCCAAATGAAGATTTTTTTACTCACCAAAAAGAAGCTTAAAGACATTCAATTCAAAACGAATAAACCAACATGCTAATCAAATAAGTACACAAAGTTTTAAATGCTTAGTTCCTCCAAAACGTCATTTCATCTCATAATTGTTCTCCTACAGTCTCAAAAAAAAAAGAAATTAAAGTGTTCATTCCAATTTTATTCAGCCTGCCTCTGAATTGCTACTTTTACTACCAATTGATTCTTAGAGACATGAAAATCAAACTGAAGAAACCAGCATGGTAATGAAACAAGCAAGTACAGAATTTTCCATTCCCAATTTCTCCCACATATCAATTTCATCCTGCAAGCTTTCCAAAAAAACCCCAAAACATAGTAATCTAGTGTCCATCCTAACACAGTCATGGAAAAGGGGAAATGGATCCTATCTTCAAATAATGACCCTGACACCAAAACATCACACAAAAGTAACCAAGCTCAAAATTTTCAACGCTTCGAGCATCCTTCAATCTATAATAAGATTTTGTTACCAATTTTTACTAATTCGAACAAGGCAACAAAATAAGTTACATAAAACCAAACGAATTGCAAGCACATTCAAACAAGACGCTAGCACCAAAACTGAACAGGTTTCTTCTATCAACTGATTCTTGAAAACATTTCTCTCAAACAAAGAAGCCAAGCTGATGATCAAATAAGCAAGTACAAAATCTTCAATCCTCACAAACATTTGTCACAAACTTCAATTTCACCCCACAAGATTTACACAAAAAACTCTAAAAATGGAAAACCTAATACTTTACGGACAAAGAAAGCAGATCCTACCTTCAAATTATTAAAATTAAAAATTAACAACAAAACCTCACAGTAAAACAACCGAACTTAAAATTTTCAACGCTTAATTCCTCATAAACACCATCACGTCCCACAAAATTTTGCTACCAATTTTCGGTGACTCAAAAACAGATGCGCCGAGACATAATGAAGTACGTAAAAATGAACGAATTATACATACTAGATACACTGAAATAAGATTCTTAAACACACCAAAACTTGATTGGGCATGATCAAAATCCAAATAAATACAATCCAACCCATCAGACAGTTAGCAACATTAATCCAAAACGAAACTTACGTCAAAAAAAACGTAGCTAAGAACTATAAGGATATTGCTAAATCCCTGCGTATATATATCAAACATGCATGCAGCAGGAAATTGAGAGAACCAAAAAAATAAAGTTTATAGGATGAAAGAGACCCATTTACCCTTGGAAAAACATATCTCCCAAGGCCATGGAGCACAACTCGCCACCGTCACGGGAAGTAGCAGGGTTAGCCGCGTGGAACCCAAATCCCCGACAAACGGTGCACCCGAGCCATCCAATAAGGTTTTAAATACGGTGCAGGCTAAATGCAGGATTTTAACCAACTAATTTGCGTTTAACGAGAAATCAAAATTATATATATAATATTTTATTAAATATTAAAAATATATTTTATCGTTAATATTTTATTAAAATACCAGTTAAAACAATAACATTTTCAATAAAAAATCTCACTTTTGAAAACTTCATATTGAAAAATCAGTCCAGATTAAAATTTTACAAAAAATCTAAATTATAGTGAAGTGGAAGGTGGTGCACGGCATATCGGGTCCAACTGAGCCGTACATATAGTCATGGTTGCATGAATCGGAATCGGTTTTCCCGTGAATCGGAATCGGAATCGGAATCGGAATCGGAATCGGAATCGGTCTGAATCGGCCAGGAATCGGTTCAGTTGAATCGGTTCAAATCGGTCATATACAAAAATTTGCCAACTCAGTACAGAAATACCTGAAATACATAATTATATAATTTCTCAACATAAATACACAAATTCAAATATTTATACAACAATCACAAAGGTATGTAATTATGACAATACAACGGTCAATTACAGTTCCTAAAAAACCCTAGCATATCAACACTAGCACATCAAAAAATTCATCATCAATCAAACCACTACCAAGCAAATTTTCAAGACTTCCAAGCTATATTAGCACATCACAATTTGCACATCACGATTTGCACATAGCACATACTCGCACATCATAATTTACCGCACACACAAAATTTCAATTTAGACATCACAATTTCCACTTCATATTAATCAAAATTTCAATTTAGACATCACAATTTCCACTTCATATTAATCAATTAGAACATCATAGATAACAATTTGCACATCGCAATATTCAATTTCAATAAAAAAATCTAACTTTACCCAAATTTTCGGTCGGAGTCGCGGCGGAGGGCGGAGCTAGTGGTCGGAATCGGGCGGCGGTGGCGTGGCCGGATGGAGCTGAGGTCGGACGGCGGTGGCGTGGTCGGAAGGTCGGGCGGAGCGTCGGACGGCGGAATCGCGGCGGAAGCGTCGGACGGCGGAAGGTTAATAACTGTCGGGCGGAGCGTCGGACGGCGGTGGGGTGGTCGGACGGTCGGGCGGAGGGTCGGACGGCAGAATCGCGGCGAAATCGCGGCGGAATCGCGGCGCTTGCGTCGGCCGGCGGAAGCCGACTTCGGGCGGCGGTCGCAGCGTCTGCGGCGGAATCGCGGCGGAGGGCGGAGCTGAGGTCGGAGTCGGGCGGCGGTGGCGTGGTCGGACGGAGGACGGCGGAGGGAGGACGGCGCAAGCGCGGCGGAGCGAAGCGGCGGCGGAATCGGGGGAGGGTATGATTTAGGTTTTTAAATCCAAATTACCATTTTACCCATGCTTAATTAATTTAATAAAAATTATACCTAGGGTATTTTGGTAATTTCCTAAAAACCGATTCCGATTTAAATCGGCCGATTCCGATTCCGAGTTAAATCGGTCGGAATCGGCCGAAACGGGCCGATTCACGACCCGATTCGGGGCCGACCGAGTCGGCCCCGAAATCGGATCGGCGCGACGCCGATCCGATTTAAATCGGCCGATTCCGCACGGAATCGGCCGATTCGTGCATCCCTGCATATAGTATTTAAAATTATAGTTGCGGCCGTTTACGAGGGAGGTTCACAATTATTTATTTATTTATTTATTTTAATTATTATTATTATTATTATTATTTGAGTTGGGATGGTGCTCGGACTTATATTGAGCTGAGGCAGAGAAGTTTCCACTTAATTGTAAATTATGTATGATCCGAAATTATACTACTTCGCAATTTAGGGAATTAGTAAACTTGCTCTTGTTGTGTAGGGCGCCCAATTGTAGCCTCAAAGATATAAGGCGGTTCCATAAATATTTACGCTTTTACCGCTAGATTGAGCATGTTTATTTTTCCGGGCAGAATGGGCATATTGCTGCGACGCTGAAAACAGGATGTTAGTTCTCGTTTCTTGGGTAGAAGTTTTTTTTAAAAAATATTATCATTATTTTTCTTATTATTTTTTGAGGCATTTGATGGTAAAAGCTGATATATTTTGGAAGAAAATGTAGGTTGTCAAGCCTCGTTAATTTTTTTATTTCTCCTTTATACATTTGAGAGCCACACAGCAGGTGGCAGATTCTAACAAAAACTATGCTTTCAAGTTTCTCCATATATAATAAAAATTACAGCCACATGCATGCAGAGCGTTAAAACGCCAAGGCTAAAAGCAATAATAAAAATAATCCGTATGATCATCAGTACTCACTGTCTAAGACCTAAACTCATAAAAAAAGAAGACCAAGGAAAGTACTCTTCTACAAGTCTTCTTCTACGTTACCTATAATTTTTCTATTTTTCACTCTGTTCGGCAGACCAATATCTCACGGAGCATTGGAAATACCAAGTCTAGAAGCAATAACAGATCAACATTCAGATTAATAATCCACATAATTATCACTACCCTCCTTTTAAGACCTTAAGATCAAAAAAATTGAAGATCAATGAAGCTTTTGTACAAAATATCTCAATGAGCTTCCATAAATGTACAAAAATTACAAAAAGGAAATCGCAAACTTGCATCTCGGGATGAAACTAGAGCTTCTTACCTACCATAACAAGCCAGCAGATTAGTTCTGTGGTAAGCAATGGTCAGATTGTAGCTGAGAAAGGTGAAGGCTCAATCAGCTCCTGCAGGACGCCATTTCTTGGCATTACTCGAAACATTTTTGAGCATGCACACGAGAGACACAAACAGGTTCCTATTCAAAGAATCCCCGACAAAACCTATACAAACCACACCACAAATCCATCACAAAACACGATGATCTCATCCCCATCCAATCTATTACAGTTAACAACATAGCTAAACGTAGAGATCACGCTGATGAAGCACATCACGTATACAGGCTTGCAAGGAGGAGGAGACGAGGAGGGAGAAGATGGTTCGGGGCGTCCTCGCCGGCCATGGGCAGGGCTACGGCGGCGGCGGCAATAGAGTTTCATGGTGGTGGACTTAAAAAAATTGGCTCAGATTATTGTGAGTTGAGTGTCATAAATGATTTAATCTAAGTTTATGAATTAAAATTTATAATTTAAATTATATTTAATTTATTATTAAATCATCAATGTTTTTCCAAAGTGTAAGTTAAATGATTAATATAAATAGTTAAACTCTGAACCTGATTTAGCAAACTAGGACCAGGACCGAATCCAACCTAATAATAAATATATTTACATATATTTGAGCAAGAATATACAAAAAATATAATTATTTTACAAATAATTATTGTTCCTTATATAAACCTGTTAATAATGAGATCATGCAAGTCATCATGTTTTGCTGGAGAGTTTTTTTGTTGGGCATTGTTAATACCAGCTTTGATACCTCCAGAAACCATAATCAAAAGCTACTATGATGTATTTTATGTGAATTTGTCATAGTTGATGAAGCACATCACGTATACAGGTATGAAGAACCTGTCAAACACATGATTTGATTGGGAACATAATACAGAAGATAACTAGATGAATTTTGTTTCTCAATGTCTGTAATTGTAGCCAACTATATACAACGAACATGTGCGGTGTGCTTGACTTCGTTATTTGATCATCCGGCCTTCCAGTAAACACAATCACGGAAACATTTCTGTGAGAAACTCGTCAAAATTTTCCTCTTCTTCACTCTTCTGCGTCCCCAGCAGATCGATGCCCTGTGAAAAAGGTCAAACTAGTTCCAACATGGTTTCAAGAGCTAGTTAACCAATATCTCAGAAAATGCTAGGCACCTTTTTTCCTCTTTTGATATTTCGTTCAATGGAATCATTTGAATCACTGCAATTGCGAGTATCTCTCTGGAAGTTGAAGAAAACATGATAAGAGGAAGCTACAATATATACGTTTGCTATTTCTTTTCCCTTTTTTAGAAAAAATAAAGAATAAATAAGAGCTCACAATAGTAAAAAACTCAAGGTAGAAATGGTTCTATATACCTCATTCTTTGATGCTTCTCTCTATTTGTGGGCTTTTCCTTGTCCTTGTCCTTTTTGCGTTTATATGACAGTTTTTGTGCACATCTTCATGGACAAATAAAAGCAAGAGATATAGAACTTAACTACAATTTAAGCTAAGTTTCGAGAAATCTTCACTGGTAGGCAAGATTTGTTAATGCTCCATCCAAGAAATGGATACTATAAAATCTAACATGAACACTATCCTACAGAAGCTTCTACTCTTGTTCAAATGGAACAAAAATGACCACAAAATTTGTAGTCATGCACAGTTACGTGATTACTAAAAAAGTGGATGCCCCAGCACTCTATTGCCTATACAACAACTTCCTCTGCCGTGTCTATTTGCCATTACAGAGTCGCATGAGTGACTAAATCTGTAGGCTATATAAGATGTTATATGATGCCCATTAGGAGTTTTTAGTTCCAAATAACACAAATATACATTAATAGACTAATATGGCAGAATAAATAACAATAAGCAAGCACAAGTTGCAAATACACACCCATTGCAAGCCACAAGTTTCACAAGTGCCTGCTTGTTTTCACCTGCTTCAAAGTAGCTGAAGTTGACCTGTATAAGAACCAAAACATGGAAGTAAGAAACAAAAGATGAATGCATAGCATAAAATAGTTTGAAAACAGCAGCATCTTATGTCGATTCTTGCAGTACCAATAATAGAAAATAAGACTTAAATACAGCAGGGGAAAAAAGACCTCCTGTCGTTGTGACCCCTGCAAACTTTCTTCTTTTTTAATCTCATTCCAGAAAGGTGATCAGGTACATGGATCCTAATCTAGGATCAATATGGGAAGAAATGGCAAAAATTTGATGGCTGGATGCCTTTTCCTTTAAGTATCAAAAAATTGCCATCTCAGTGCTTGGCAAAGCACATTTCCTTGCAATACTTGCAAACACCACTAAATTAAAACACAAACACCACATCTCTTTCCAATTGGGTCTTGAAAAGGATCCATTTGCCATTTGACTTTTACTCTCTACTCTTCAGACTAGAAAAGGATTCATTTGCCATTTGCCAGCGCTGAATAATATGCATACAAAATCATAGAATAACTTGAATTCAAGACTTACACAAAGAATGCCGCTAGAACAATCTTTATATGATGTACAAACAAGTGAAACAAAAAACATTGTCAACCAAAACAAAAGCCACAATTGCATTAAATACAGGCAAAACTTGTCAAAAAATAGTTATTTTGAATTATACATCAACTTGCTAGTAAGAATACATGCCTCGTAACTTGCTAGACCTTCCTTCTCATCACAGTGCTTGTTACCGCACACAAATTGTCCTGTTAATTATAAATTGATAAATACCAATTAAAATTCAAACTTACTATAACATTATGCCAAAACAAATACCCACTCAAGAAGTTAGAGACAAAGCATAACCATGGTACCTTTGCCGGACATAACTTCCTTCTCGGTTCTCCACCTAAGGCCAATCTGCAACAAGGAACAACCACACATTATAGCCATTTACGAAAACACACAACATACAAACAATTACCATTTCACTATTTTTTGGCAAGAAGAAGACATGTATTTATGAAGCACATTTTATTCATTTACAGACCACTGAAACAGATAGAATTTAAAATAAAATCATAATTGTTGAAAGAAACTTGAATTGGCAATATGCAAAGCAACACACTCAAACATTCACTAAAAAAGATAGCCATGAGAAATATCCATCAATATAATGACCATGTAGATAAGAGTTTTACACTAAGCTGCTGAAGTTTCAAACTCTTGAACCACAACATTAGTAAGAAATTTCTTAGTGCGCTTCCGAAGTTTCAAACTCTTGAGCCACAACATAAGTAAGAAATTTCTTAGTCATTTTATTATGACTTCATACCTTTTGCAAGTGCAATAGAAAAATGTATAGAACATTCAGTGTGCGAGCAAGGACATCGAGCATGACACTTTATGGGGAACGAAAGTGGATTTGCAGAGAGAATAGAATTAGGATAGGAACGAGGGTAGAAAGAAGTAAAACCCAACAAATTGGGAGGTTGGATGAGGTAAAACCGACAACTCACGAAAAATTTTGGAGGTGTTAGGAGAAAAAACTTGGAATCCACCAAAACTTCATATTTTCATTCATCAAAATCTAATGCTTATAATGATGGAAGACTCATACACATAGCCTAACAAAATACCTAATAAAAATGACGAAAATTGCAAGAAAAACCCTCTAAAATATGAAAATTACATGAAACTCCCTAAAACATCATGAAACTAATAAAATAGAAAATCACTTAATAAAATAGCCTCAATATAAATCAAATTTGTCTCCAGATCAGTTTTCCCCATCTTTAAAAGAACTCGACCTCCAAGTTCCTCAAAGACAAAATTCTAAATCAAGGGATGCATCATAAAATAATAAATGAACACCATCTGAAATGCATAACAGAGAAGTGTACTCTCATAATCTAATGCAACAAGTGACATTAAAGTGCAGTACGCAAGGGCGATGTTGTACGGTAGACATGCATCTCATAGACAATCTACTCATCCAATCAGTCCAAAACATAGATATCCAGGATTGAAGAATAATCTTCTGAATCTCAGTTTTAGATAAGTCAGTCAAATCAGACGAAGCATATGGATCTTCATATGTAGGAAACTGCCCACATGACACATCAATAAAGGAAACAAATCTGGTTCAAATAAAAAACATAACAGGACACCCCCGTTCATATCATCTCCTTCAGCTATTCTGGTTTTCAGAGGATGGCGATGCATACAATTCTTGGCAATGACTGTGGATAAAAAACGTTTGGAAACAACTCACATATGATCTCTCCATCATGTAGATGATAAAGTTTGAAACTTTATGCAAAGCATGGAGATGGATATTAATAGCTCCTCACCTGCCGTAGATGTTTGGTGCCCAATACCCAAATAACACCAAGAACGGATGATAAGAGAACTGAACAAAATAAAGCAAATTTGCAGTAATAAGGCAAGTTGCTAATGGGTTTTCAGCTAACTAGTAGAATGTGATTGCTAGCGAAAGATAGGAAAGAACCCAGATGGTGAACCTTAAGCTCTGATACCAAATGATGGGGATCGAAATTGGATTCGCAGAAAGAATAGAATTAGGATAGAAAGGAGGGTAGGAAGAAGAAGAACCCAACAAATTGAGAGGTTCAAGGAGGAGGGTAGAACTGAAATTCAAGAAGAATTTTCGGGGTGTTAAGAGAGAAAGCTTTATATCCACAGGAGCTTTATATTTTCATTCAATCAAAATCTAACGTTTACAATAATGGAAGGCTCGTATATATAGCCTGCAAAAATACCTAATAAAAATGACGAAATTACAAGAAAAAGCCCTATAAATTTGGAAATTACATGAAACTCCCTAAACTTCATCAAACCAATAAAATAGAAAATCACTTATTAAAATAGCCTTAATATCGCTCAAATTTGTCCTACATCACAACTAGTCATATCTATAACTAACAAGTTCCGAGCTACTAAAAAGGACAACATTTCAACTTCTAGGCAACATGTTACTTTCATAAAAGAGAAACTCAGAAAGTAGAGCCTTGAACATTCATAATAAAACCATGGCACACCTTTCCAGCTATTATACTTAGACATATCAGCAATGCAGTAATCTCCATCATGTCAAGGATGCAAGAAGGATTTTGCACAAAATATTGACATATGCATTATAGCCACAAGCCTACAAGTAAAAATAGAAATAAATGCAGGATA
Source organism: Piper betle (assembly GCA_033002965.1). Classification (NCBI taxonomy): domain Eukaryota; kingdom Viridiplantae; phylum Streptophyta; class Magnoliopsida; order Piperales; family Piperaceae; genus Piper; species Piper betle. The sequence continues at coordinate 88,745 of JAURVB010012854.1, forward strand.
CTCTTTAAACAGTTTGTCATGGTAACGCTTCACAAGTCTTTGTTCCCAAGATGGATTTAAATCATCGCCCTCAGACTGAATGAACCTTGGAACATGACAGACGCATTGCTATAGAAGTTAAAAATCAGTACAGACAGTAGAAATATTCATAAAGGAAAATTAACATAAGATAGAACTAAGCTGCTCAATCTATGGGATTTGCAAACCACAATGTCATAATTTCAAGTTTTATCAGTTAATCTTACAAGAACTGATAATAAGACCACAAGGAAGCTAATTTTGAGAATATTTGAATAAGGTTAAAGAGCAAAACGTATTTACATCAACAAACATCATCACCGCAGGTTACAAATGATTGAAACATGGAATGATATCAAACATATTACCCAGCTTTTTTTTCTCATCTCTTATCTACTCTACTTTCTTTGTTCAGATTCCTTCAAATGGCCTCCATTCTCTTTCCTAGAAGAACCATAAAGTTACTTGTGATTATGTCTCCTAGCACGCTCACTAAGGAATTTTTATTGCAGACTTAGATGCAGTGTTTTATTAACAGCATAGTGATCTAGCAGCCACTAAAGTCACTTTTTCAAAATAGCTTCTCAATCACTAAAAAATGGCAAAGTGAGCACGGTGCACGAAGGCCCCCGCACGTGTAGAGTCTTACCACAAAGGGTCTATTGTAGGCTTGTAGAACCTAAATCTGCATTTTTGCAAGAGGCTGGTTCCACGACACAAATTCACTATAATTTCATTATTATTTTGACTATTTTAATATTCTGAGTATCTGCATTCCTTTTTAGAACCATCACAAAAAAGTCAGTGATTCCCTCAACTGAAGCCCTATTGGATCCATGAAAAAGTCCTCAACCACCTATAACATGTCAATCTAATTTTGGGCTCACTTCTGCCAAAACAGATATCTCGACCACAAAAGCTCTTCCTTAAACTGCTCTTTTTGTACCCTGACTTCACCACCTTATCTTTGTTGTCAATCTCCTCACCTAATGCTTCCCGGAGACCAATTTTCTATGGGCCTCAAAAAGTGTGATATGCTGTAATGCTGTTCTAGTATTAGCAACATAGACCTCTGTTTATAATACATGTCAGCCAGTTCATTTCATAGAAGCCATTTGTCATATAACAAAGATCATGCAAGCTAAGCATTAAAGAAGAAAATGACCAGACCTGTATCCTTCTCTTAATGTGTCCTGATCAGTTTTTATAGGGAGCGGGTGTACACCACCTGTGGTGCTTGATTTTCCGTAGAAGACAACTGAGAGAAAAAAAGAAGTTGAAATAATCACATGTCACTGAAAGCTGTAAGCGATGCCAAAGAAACAAGCAGCAGAAATTTGTTAGTTTGATCCCTTCATCAACAAATTGAAGTGTTTCAATGCATGAATATAGTGTTCGACAGGAATAGTTTCATACAATATGTAGGGATAAAACAGCCCCCTTGTTTGTTCCCCATATGAGGGAACCGTTCAATATCCATCCACTATACGATCAAGGAACCCACAAATAAAACACTCCCTGCCTGTATTTTTTTCAAGCATCTATTGTCTATACTAAACATATCGAATGGGCATAATTTTAATGCACAAGAAGGTATTAATAATAATAGTTCCACCTAACATGTAGGGATAATAGTAGCCTCCCCATTTGTCCTCCAGATAAGGAGACTGTTCAAAATCCTTCCAATATAGGATAAAGGGAAACGCAGGTAAAACAACTCCTTACCTGCGTTCATTCCTGTATCCAATTTGCCCATACTTGACATACATCCACATCACCTTCAGCTCAGAACTAGCTCATAAACAAATCCAATCTCAAATAGTTTAAAAAAATACAATAAATTACACAATTGCTACTCCTTATGATCCACTCCATCATACTGCAAACCACATCAAGGCTCAAAATATAAAATTTACATGTCCTTGTCAGTAGTAAATCCTATACCCTTTTAAATAACATCAATTAACAATGAACCAACCTGAAATCTCAACACCTCCACTCATGATCGAACCAGTTAATTACATAACCAAATAGAAACTAAATGAAAAAAAAAAGAAATCTAACCGTAGTCGTTCATGAACTTCTTGTGGCGGTCGTAGGCGTTAAGACCTCGGATATGCGCCTGGTACTGCCTGCCGACGAAATCGAATCCATCCATTGTGAAAAAAATGGAAAAAATGGAGGGGAGGAGAGGTGGGGAAAGGGAGAACAGGAGGAAATCAAAAGGATGGGGGAAGGGGAGGAGGAGCTCACTGTTTGCGCTCTTCCCTTTGGAAAATCGAGGATCGGAGGGAGCCGAAGGACGCCATGGCCGGGGAGCGTCTGAGCTTTTCGAGGAAATGCTGTTTAGCGGTCAGGTTTGGTTTATTCCGACTTGTATTTAATTTATGATAAAATATTATAAATAATCATATTTTTTTAAAAAATCGAAAAATAAATAAAATTTACAAAATTATATAAAAATAACCATTTTAAAAATTTTCATATCAATTATGACCAAATTCTATCATTTTTTTAATAATAACAAAAATATCCATAAGATTTATTTTTATTAATATCAAAATATATAATAAATAAAACTCATAATTTTTATTAACCTTGTATATAAAAATAAAAAGTTAACTAATAAATATTAAACAGAATATAAAACTATATTATTAATGAGCTAAAAAAGCAAAACATATTTTTTATTGAATGTTGGTCAATTAAAAAGAAAAATAAATTTTAGGCCATCAAAAATAAAAAATATAATAAAAAAGATATGTTTTTAGATGTTCAAAATTTTAATTTGAAATTGTTATATTTTATTAATAAAACATTTGTTTTATCCAATATATTTTATTATGAATATTTTTTTTAAAAAGAAGTATCATTCATTATATAAAACACAAAAAATATATTTAAGAAAATTTAAAATTAGATTAAGGGCATTTATTTTAATAAAATAAATGATATGAATAAAACATTCTTTGAATATATGAAGTGGCTATGTGTGAAATAAAAAATGAGATAAGGCTGTATCTGATATAAATCTAAATTTTGATAATTTGTGATAGAAAATATTAAAACTTAATTATTTATGATATTTTCCCTTAATTTATTTAATTTAGTTAGTTTTGAATCAGGTTATTTTTTAATAACTCCAAGATCAACTATTACAAAATAAAAAATCACTTTAACAAGCTAATAAATATATTTCACTCAAAATCATAAGAAAATTTGACCAATCACAATATAATAAAAATAAAATATATTAAATTATTATAAATTATCTTTTCATTTAATTAAAATACATCTTTAAAAATTGAAGTCTGTCTCATTAGAATTTATCTACAAAATTAGACTTTATCTATCTCAAAAGAAAGTCTGCATGACACAATTTATCTTGCCTAGTAATATATAAAACCTTAAATAAATTGCAATGTACAAGGCCTGATAGGACCTGTAACTCAAGGGTATCTTAATTGGTTACCATCAAAATGATTTTTATTTGTTCATCCATATGATTTCTTGAAGGATTTTTGTATGCAAAACATGGATAAAATAGTACACTGAGCTGCTAGCTCCTCAAAACAAGACAGCTACCACAGCACCATTTGTGGATATAATATATGGCATCAACTGGTTGTCGCAAGTTTCCAAACGTATTATACAAGCCCATGTATTCATTACTCTACGTGCTTAGCTGACACCAGATGAAACTTCTCAGCAAATTTTTAGTTCGTCAGAGATCAGAAAAACAATGCTCGGTAGATTCCCCAAACCACAGTTGAAGGCTTCTTCAAGCCAGTCGAAATCATCTTTCCCATTGTCCAAACTCCGCATCCTGGCCCCAACTTGTTTTATCCACGCCGGCACCGTTCCAAAAACTCTTGGTTCATCTCAAAACCCCTCCCAATGAGTAGGCTAAGGCTAACCTCCAGTGTCTTTTGAAAGGGAGGGAGAACAAAAGAGATGTCTCACAAGGCTTCCAAACATTGATTGACAAATAATGGGAGACATAATAAAAGAGAAATAGCAGTTCACCCACTCATTCGCTTGGTATTCGATTTTCAGGGCGTGCAAAGAACTGTTTGGCATTTTCTGCAACCTCAGACTCTACTATTGCTTCCAATAAAGCATCGGACCCCTTGGTTTCACCTGGCATCAAACAATCAACATTTACATCATTTCTACATCCTTCCAGAATGATTTTACCCACATCGTTTATTAGAATGCACAATTTGAAGCCACTGACACACTTAAACATGATCAAAATCAGTATAAAACGTTCATATAGTGCCGGGTGTATTCTATATCTTGAGCATAGCTAGCTTAGTTAAATTTTACATTTCAAAAAATATGCTTATGCTTAAGTTACCAAACAAAGCCAAACAAATACCACAAAGCTACAATAACTAGGCAACAGCGGTACCTACATCCATGTTTAGTCAGTAATCCAGCACTTTCAGCAGAGATGGGAAGTACTGTAACAAAGCCAACATCACTAACTTTGTCCACTGATTCAATACTAACGGAAGATCCCACAGCTGAGCATTCAGCCAATCTTTCAAAAGCTGTTGCTTGGCCATGCAAGGTTGCCAACTTAACTGCATTTGCATGATCACCCTGTAAAGGAATTCAAATTAACATACAATGTGCAATGGAAAAAGTGAAAAGTAGCTGACTGGCTCTTCCAATCCAAAAAATGCAGCATGTTGAAAGAAAACCATCAGAAGCAAAACAAACTTTATTTGAACTGTTTCTTCAAACTTTTTTTGTGGTTTGTTCGATTTGATTGTCAATGATATTTTACTAACGGCTTGGTAAAAGGTGGAATATGAAGGAATGAAAACAGTCAACGTTTAGCAGACAAAAATTGTCAATGGAATTGGCAATTCAAAAAGAAAAGTATCATAAAGGTTAGTTGCTCTATACATAGAATGAATCGATTAAGAGATAATTCAATGGAGAAGAGGAAATTAACAAAGCACAGTCACTCTAAATTCAACAAGTGAGGCATCCATACAGGTTAGGATTAATACAACAGTAGTGGATACTGTATTTTTTAGGAGTATGAACAAACCTTAGACGAAACATCGAATTTTTCTTCCTTGTTGAGTTCTCGGATTTCACCTAGACATGACAACCATAAACCCGGCAATAAATAAATTACACATATATATCCAATTAAAATGCACCCAAAAAAGTCGACATAAATTAAAGAAAGAAGGCAAAAGGGCACTATTTTTTAAGGATCTAAAGATAAACGCCTTCTACCACTTGAGGAAGATGAAAGCTCTCCATTCTCTGACTTTGTACGAGTCCTGGGGCCAGGGTTCATAATTGATAAACTTCTCACTTCATAGCGGATTGCATCTAATTGTGCCATCGCATCCTGTAGTTCTTTGTGCACCTACAGACAAAAAATTATAGGCAAGGATGTTAAAATATACAACTCTTTGCTTCTAAATTAAAATGCATATCAAGTCCAACTGTTCAGATTCATAGTTTCATGCTGTGTTTCTTCCCACATTCCAATTACCACATTGGAGAATCATACTTAGACATTCCAATTACCACATTGGAGAATCATACTTAGACGTCCCGTAGTTTGCAACCAAAAATTTTGCATATCCTCCGGTCGAGTTCAAGAGTAAATATTTAAAAAGAGAAACACACCTTGCCTCAAATATTCATGATAGACAAATCAATATTAATTCACGCAAACAGATCAATATTGAGATTGGTTTTCAACTACGGACATTAAAGTATTCAAGCTATAACCATCATCAATACGCTCTAGTGGAGACAAGAAACAATCTCGCACGAACTATCCTAAATTCTACACAGTTGGTGCCCCACTAAGCAATAGAACTATCAAAGACAACTTTTTAGTTTTTTTTTTAAAAAAAGGAAAACAAAGGCTAAGGTCCCCTTCCTCCATGCACACATAGAGAAAAACAAAATAAAGAAGGAAGATGGACCTGATTCACTTGCGATTGCTGCAAGACGCTGTCAAACTGCCCACGCGCCTTCTGAACGTACCCAATTGCTCTTCCCGCCATCAATCCCGCCGTTCTTGCAATTTTAGGAAGATCCTTGGGACCTATGAGCCAGAAAAATCAACTTTTCAGAAAGGCAACAACTCAACACCCCACTAATCACATGAAAAAACGGGAAAAAATCATCTTTACAACGAGCATCGTACAGTGAAATTAAAAAAAACACTGATTGCATAAATAAGGAAATACAAAAAAAAAAAAGTTTCTCACCAATCAAAGCAGCAGTGGCTCCAACGATGAGAAAGAGTTCTCCATATGAAATACCCAGCATTTCTGCAAGAACAGCAGCTACGGTCAACTCTACTTAGATCATCGCAAGCATACATTTCTAAATCCAAACATTAACAAGTAACACTATCAATGAGGCAACCAATTTCAAAAAAGGAAAATAACACAAGAGAAGAAAATCAACTAGCAATATCAATCGGAAGGGATGACGACGGTGCTTCCTGTGGCCAAATAGGCGGCGCCGCAGCGATACTGCCCGGCGGCGGAGGTGGGGGGTACCGGGCCACGGCGATGTTCACATATGTTAGGAGCTAGAAACGTCTTTTCCGGTACGACTTTAATTATAATTTTTAAATTAACAAATTACGTAAAAAAAATAACAGCAAATGCTCTTTTTATAACTAATAATAATATTATTATTTTAAAAAATAATGTAATCTAATTATGAAATCTTTTTAACCGACTAAACTACCCTAAAACTTATAATATTTGACCACTATTATAAATACGATAAAAGTTTTCCCACTCCGTCTATTTTTATTTGTATTTATTTATCATTCTCATTTATTTGGAGACAAAAAATATTAAATAAGCTTATTTTAATATTTTTTAATAAATTATATTATTTAATGTCCGCGTTCGTTCTGAAGGAGTCTTGACTAGTGAATACTTAAGAATGTGCATGGATATCAATGTCAAAATCTCTTTGGGGGTTAATATATTCAATTATTTGTGTATATAATGACATTATTAAAATTAAACTTAAAGAAAAATAATAATTCTTTCACATGAATTATAAATTATGAGAGTTGATATTAATTATCCTAACTTAATTGAAGATTTAGATTAGAAGGTTATATGTGGTAGAACCATAATTGCAAAAAATTCGAATATGTTTTTGAATCGATCAGATAGAAAGCAATTAAATCGGACAAATTCCCAAAAATTAGACAATAATGAATTCATTTGAAGTTAAATGAAAAAATCATTTTTCCAATAAATAATCTTTTAAAAAGCTTTTGAGGGAGTGAAAATACAATCTTATATGTAATTATCTTCAGTGACCGATAATCATTTGTTACTGCAAGTAAGTCATAGTTATAACAATCGATCAGAGGGGAGAAAATATTACATCGGATTGATTCAATAAAATTTTTTATATAAGAATTAATTCATTTTGAATTAGTATAAACTGATTTGGTAAACTATACATACTAGGTATCTCTTACACCCAATAATTCTGAATAAAGAAGCTAAGTGTATTATGTAAAACTAGCCTATTGGGCATAAAAAGAGCTTCAAAATATAGATTTATTGGACAAAAATATTTACCCAGCTTTTTTTTTCTCATCACATGCCTACTTTACTTTCTTTGTTCAGATTCCTTCAAATGGCCTCCATTCTCTTACCTAAAAGAACCATAAAGTTACTTGTGATTATGTCTCCTAGCACGCTCACTAAGGAATTTTTATTGCAGACTTCGATGCAGTGTTATTAACAGCATAGTGATCTAGCAGTCACTGAAGTCACTTTTTCAAAATAGCTTCTCAATCACTAAAAAATGGCAAAGGGAGCATGGTGCACGAAGGCCCCCGCACGTGTAGAGTCTTACCACAAAGGGTCTATTGTAGGCTTGTAGAACCTTAATCTGCATTTTTGCAAGAGGCTGGTTCCACGACACAAATTCACACTATAATTTCTTATTATTATTTTGACTATTTTAAAATTCTGAGTATCTGCATTCCTTTTTAGAACCATCACAAAAAAGTCAGTGATTCCCTCAACTGAAGCCCTATTGGATCCATAAAAAAGTCCTCAACCACCTATAACATGTCAATCTAATTTTGGGCTCACTTCTGCCAAAACAGATATCTCGACCACAAAAAGCTCTTCCTTAAACGGCTCTTTTTGTACCCTGACTTCGCCACCTTATCTTTGTTGTCAATCTCCTCACCTAGTGCTTCCCGGAGACCAATTTCTATGGGCCTAAAAAAGTGTGATATGCTGTAATGCTGTTCTAGTATTAGCAGCATAGACCTCTGTTTATAATACATGTCAGCCAGTTCATTTCATAGAAGCCATTTGTCATATAACAAAGATCATGCAAGCAAAGCATTAAAGAAGAAAATGACCAGACCTGTGTCCTTCTCTAATGTGTCCTGATCAGTTTTTATAGGGAGCGGGTGTACATCACCTGTGGTGCTTGATTTTCCGTAGAAGACGATTGAGAGAAAAAAAGAAGTTGAAATAATCACATGTCACTGAAAGCTGTAAGCGATGCCAAAGAAACAAGCAGCAGATAGTTTTCGCAGCAGAAATTTGTTAGTTTGATCCCTTCATCAACAAATTGAAGTGTTTTAACGATGAATATAGTGTTCGACAGTAATAGTTTCATACAATATGTAGGGATAAACAGCCCCCTTGTTTGTTCCCCATACGAGGAAACCGTTCAATATCCATCCACTATAAGATCAAGGAACCCACAAATAAAACACTCCCTGCCTGCATTTTTTTCAAGCATCTATTGTCCATACTAAAACATATCGGATGGACATAATTTTAATGCAAGAGAAGAATTAATAATAATAGTTCCACCTAGCATGTACGGATGATAATAATAGTTCCACCTAATACGGCGATAGGGACAAGGCGGTGAGGGCGAGTGACAAGGGTGGCGATGGGGGGGCTGGGGCAACAACAGTAGGGGACAGGGGGCAACGGTCAAGGTACGCAAGGGACGGGCGGGGCCGACAGGGAAGGGGGTAGCAGGGGGCGTAAGGGGTGGGGGAGAACGGGGCAAGACTGGCTGAGGGAGGCGGGACGAGCCAGATTGGGCAGCGGCGTCGGCAGGGGTGAAGGAGGGTTGTTGGTCCTTTGGGAAGGAAGAGTCGGCAGAAAGAAATAGTCGGTAGCATTATCGTAATCTGACTTGAATTAAAAATAATAATTAATTTTAAATAATTTAAATATATATATATAATATTAAAAAAACCAAAAAATATAATACACAAGTGACATCAAAATGATATATTTTGTAATTAATAACCCATTAATTTTGACCTATTGAATTGATTTTTAGTTGATTTTTTATAAATTAATTTGATTCAATGACTTCCTTCTAATCATATTTAACATCCGATTTCAATTTTTATAATTATAAAAAATAACATCAAATATTCTTTTTGTAACTAATAATAATATTATTATTTTAAAAAATAATATAATCTAATTACAAAATCTTTTTAACCGACTTAACTACTCTAAAATTTATAATATTTGACCACTGTTATAAATATGATAAAAGTTTTTTGGACCGTCTATTTTTATTTGTATTTATTTATCATTCTTATTTATTCGGAGACAAAAAATACTAAATAAGATTATTTAAATATTTTTTGAATAAAATATATTATTTAATGCCCACGCTCGCTGTGAAGGAGTCTGGTGAATACTTAAGAATGTGCATGGATATCAATGTCAAAATGTATTTGGGGGTTAATATATTCAATTAGCAGTGTACATAATGACATTATTAAAATTAAACTTAATGAAAAATAATAATTCTTTGCTTTTGAAGAACAATCGGTAAATCGAGGCACGTGAATTATGAATTACGAGAATTGATATTAATTATCCTATCTTAATTTAAGATTTAGATTAGATGGTTATATGTGGTACAACAATAATTGCAAAAAAATTTGAATCTGTTTTCGAATCGATCGGAGAGAAAGCAATTAAATTGGGCAAATTCACAAAAATTAGACAATAATGGATTCATTTGAAAAATAAAAATAAAGATATAAATTTCAAGTTAAATGAAAAATATTTTTCCAATAAATAATAATTTAAAAAGCTTTTGAGGAGTGAAAAATCTAATCTTATATGTAATTCTCTTCGGTGATCTATAATTTTTCTAACTGCAAGTCATAGTTGTATTAATTGAATGAGGGAAAAAAATATTACATAGGATTGATTTAATAGAAAATTTTGTATAAGAATCAATTCATTTTGAATCGATATAAACTAATTTGGTAAACTATAAATGTTCGGTATCTCCTTCACCAATAATTATGTATGAAGAAAAATACTTAAAATTAAAATTTCAACATATAAAACTCATGATGTAAAAATTTATATTAAATATTTGTATATATTCAACACATAAACACAAATGGCTTAAATTAAATCTATCTTAACTACTGTGTATAACTATGAATAAAGAGCTAATTTATGAAAATACACCAGCACACAAATGAGCGAGGAAAAGCAAACAAAATTTAATTCTGCATAAAAATTGTTTCCAAAGGGGGACAATTTTACACAACCTTCACAATTTACATGAATAAACTTTGCAACAAACACAATAAATTCCAAAAATTAACAAGTTAAATCTAAATTGAGTTTTATAAATTATTGACGTACGACAATTGACTTTAAGTTGGCTGATTTACAAGTCTACAAATACTTTTGAACAAGAGAGCTAACAATTCGTCTTAAATCAACAAATTTTATAAAATTATGAAGCTAAGTATATTATTTAAAACTAGCCTATTGTGCATAAAAAAAGCTTCAAAATATAGATTTTTTGGACAAAAATATTTACATCCATTCTAACCTTTGTCTCGCCGGTTGCGCCACTCCTTTTCAGGACAGGGTGACGGTAACGGAGTAATCGCCGACGCAGGGGTTTCCGATGAGTGGAAATGTCGCGAACTTGTGTGATGACGTTATCTGGCCGTTTGTTGGCACGCGTTGCCGAGTGGAGGACCTCCAAGTCCACTACCCGCTACTGTCCGCCACGTGGTAGAGGTGTTGTGGGACCCAGCAAAATGGAAGGTGACGTGATTCCCAAATTTACCCTTCATTAACTTCGCCTCCGGGTTGACACTTAAAAAAAAAATGAACTATTCAAATGATTAAAATGTCCTCCATGAAGAAAATATAAAAAATTAAAATTCATTTGATTATTATTATTTGTAAGTCGTTAGGCTCCTAAATTAGTAGAAAAACAAAAACATAAATATATTACATAATTATGCACAAATCATGAAAATATAATTTAAGGGTCAAAGTATGATTTCAACACAATAAAAATTCTAACTATTAAATACTTTTTTGACTAAGGCAAATAAATTCTTCATATTTATTAAATTATTTTTTTATTTAAATTTAACAATATAGTACGTAATAATTTCTTTACACTTTTATATTAAATATAATTTTTGACAAAAATTTCTTCGGCTTACAAAAATGTAAAATGAAGATGTTTATTATTTTTGAACATGAAATATTACAAATTTTAAAATTTAAAAAATTCAGTAATATTATAAAAATGTTAGTTCCTAAGAAGTTGTAAATAGCAGTACGTAATCTAAACCGACCAGGTTAGACTACGTTCGTCTACAAATATATGGCCAAATGGGTCCCGCCGCCGACGTCATCGTTGTACGGAACAAGGGCAAAAAGGACAATTTATAAAATCCGATATCTACTCCGACGAACGAGAAGGCGATATGCTCATGCCTCCACCCAAAGACGTCGACGTCGTCGCTATCCACAGCCCTTTCGTCCCCAATCTCCCCATTCCGTATTCTCTGGCGTTTTGAGACGGCCACTTTGCGGCGGATCCATGCCGGAATCGCTGCCCTGACTCCCCAATTTCCGGTTTCCCGCCGTCTCCCAGCCCATCCGTAAGTGCGCTTGCGGTTTTGTTCCCGGCGAATTTGGTGTTTTCCGTCGATTGGTGCCGTTTTTGTTGATTCTTTGGTTGAATTTCTGTTTGAATGATGCTTGTAATGTGTGTTGCATTGGGTGTTGTTTGGTGGAGTGGCTCGAGAGTTATAGGGAGAAAATAGGGTTTAGGCTTTGCGGATTAGGTTTTGTGGGGCAAATAATTGTTGTTGCTTTTGTTGATTGGATGGGAAATGGTGGTAGGAGTAGCTGTTGAAATTGGGTTTTTGTAAGTCATGTTGGCGTGATTTGAGTATTAACCTGGTCTACTAGAGACTTTGGGGGGATGAACTGCAGGGGGAAAAAACGTTCATCCTAATCCCAATTATTGGGGATCGATTTGATGAGGAAGAAGAAAATAAGTTGTCCCTTGTGTAACATATATGACATAAATTAAATTTGAATTTTTTTGCTTTGCAGTTATATTGTTATTGTTGTACTTCTTAAATATTTTGCTTCAATACCCTTCTGAAACATTCAGCTTGTATGCGTAGCTAGCGATGTCTATATTTTTTTGTCGCCATCGACTTGTCATCATCATTTGTTTTTAGTAGATATATATTCATGGTACCCTTTAATAGCGTTCTGTGCAACTTTTCTATTTGAATGTGGCTTCACTCATGGGTATCTTTGTTTATTTTGTTAGATATTACATGTTAATTTTAGTTTTTGGCAGTTTGACAGGTATTTTTGTATGGTATTTAAAAGAGTGAAAGAGCATGCCTTCAGAGACAGAAAGTGCAAACTCTGTTGAAGATAGCTCGCTAGGTGTTAGTGGTCAACCTTGGTGGCGTGGCGCTAGGTATAATATGGTTTCTCCAGTTGTATTTACCACTATGGGCCATAAAGCTCTAGACGAAGTTGGGGAAGGTGGAGTTGCAAAAGTAGCTCCATCAAATGATGGTGGTAGTGTAAGGGAGGCGACTGATGCCAACAAGGAGCACTCCTCATCATCACAATCAGGTTTTCTTCTTCAACTGTTTCATTTTGTGTTTTGATGATATTCTTCCTGCTTATCTATTGGTTAGATTGATGATTTCATTTTTACAGATAGGTCTAGCAGTTTTCTTTTTGTATGTACCTTTGCCATAGTTGGATTTGATAATTTTTTGCATTTTTGGACTGCTGATATTTTCTGGCTAATGTATTTTGTGTGTAAGTAAACCTCTAGTTATAGAAGCATCTACTGGTTGTACTTAGAGAGGCAAAGGAAAGGAATGTTAATTGGGACGATTTTCTGTTAGCAGATTCGCTTGTACTTTTTGTTACTAACTCTTGTTGAACTATTGAATTTAGTCCTTCTTGTTGGCTGAACTTGATTATATTCTGTATATTTGTAAGTTATGTTATTTAGTAGAAGGTCTGATGCAGGATCTGAAGGGAGCCTAGGTGGTGAAGACGGCCAAAATTCACATCAAGTTACATCGGCACTTCCTACAACAATGGGTGATTATATTGCTCCACACACGCAGTTAGAACTCGGTCATTCTCTTGTAAGAGTCTATGGTTATATTTTATATACGGGGTTAGAGAGTCTTAGGGAGCACGTTGAGTATCACATGTTTGAATGTTGATGTTTCGTTTGTTTTTAATTATAATTTAGAGTTGGGGGGTTTCTGGTGACATTTGCTTGTCTTGCTTAATTTACAGGGTTATCCTTACACGGATCCTTATTATGGAAGCATAATGGCTGCTTATGGAACACAGGCTATGGTATGCAACTTTGTTTCGTAACTGGATGTGGGAAGTAAATGTTAAAATTACTTTGTTTCCCTGCTGAAATTTTTTGGGAAGGAACATTTTTTATTCATGCGAAATTTAAGTGTTCAGTTGCTTGCCTTATTTAATTTATCCTTTCTAATTTTTTAGGCAGATCCCTTTTTTTTTCCCTCTAGTTATCATGTTATGACAGCAGCTTTTAGTGTTTTAGAAAATGAGACAATGCAGTGTGTGTGGCTGGCGTGTCAGAACAGCTCTTCTGTTGTAAAATAAAGCTTTTGGACTCCTTATGTTAACTGAATATTAGCCATAGAAGGATGGGGGCATGATGAGAAGAATTAACATCATCAATGGAGAAAAATGGGTTACTGGGATCAGGAATAAAAGAAGGGCTATTGAAAGTTTGAGGGGAAAGGTTTACTGCAGAAGATAACCCTATGGTAAGGAGATATACGGTGGGGCCTAATTGAAGAGGATTGGCATTACTAGCAGCCCCAGGTAGAAATAATTGGACTAAAATTAGTAATCATTGCATCTTTTGAATGACATTAGGTTCGTGGTCACGAATCCTATTCTAAGATCTCAACCCATGTGATTTCAAATGGCATTACTGGTCAGGACCAGGATCTTTCTGTGTTTTGGTGCCTTTTTTTAATATTTTTGTTCTCTTAGTAAGTGTGTGCTCGTATTGAATAATTGGATTATGTGTTGTTGAACAAAACAGCATTGTTGGTGAAGTATTGATCTGTAGTTCAAGTACTACTACTGTAATTTAGCAAAATGATAGAATTATCTGAGATGTAGTATATGCTATTTTCAGGTTCATCCCCAGTTGCTTGGGCAGCGTATGCTTTTACCTTTTGAAATGGCAGAAGAACCTGTTTATGTGAACGCTAAACAATATCATGGGATTTTGAGACGAAGGCAGTCACGTGCAAAGGCTGAATCAGAAAGGAAACTTATTAAATCTAGAAAGGTCAAATTAAACATCACTGCACTCATGTTGTTGTCTTTTTGGGGTAAAAGAGTGGCTGTTTTCTAGTAGAATTTTCCAGTATGCATGTTATACTGGTGTTTTGTATAATTGTTCTATGTTCTAATCAATTGATTTCAATAGTTGGAAAAATAGGATCCCATGATGCCATGCATCAAAATATCAAGTTTGTTTGAAGGTTGTTTAGGTCTGTTGTATCTTACTCTCCCTCTTATGTTTGGAATTGCATTTCTCTCCTAAAGGAGTAGACTTCTTTCAGGTTGTTTTTACAAAATTGGTGATGGTAGCCTCATTCACTCTTGTCTTGATCCTTGGTTAGACTATTACACCCTTATTTCAAATTTTGGTAACAAAACTTAGGGGTTCTTAGTCAGATCGCTCACACAGTTGTCAATGGATATTGGGGGCTTTCAGTTGATACTTTGTCTATTGAAGTGGCTTTGACTTTTCTAAATCAACATATATCACATATCTCCAACTGTTGTGATAGCATTGGTTCGTTGCCCCCTCAGGTCAAATCTCCCTTGAGAGAGTTGTTGGAATTTTTTTGCATGCTTGTGGTGCTTGTATTGTTTGGCATTTTTTTGTGTGGTTCAAGCAAAGATTAAACAAGCACGCTTATATTGCGTAGCGTGTTATGTCCAAGGGGATCTCAACAATAAATTTGTTATGAAACCGAGGCTCATGCTTCTTTGAATGCTAGTATAGTTTGCACATATGGTGCCAAATCCTCCACAAGTGTCATATTTAACATCAGGTGCTCTCTTTCAATGAGGAGGTTGATTGGCTGCTGGCTTTTTGTATTCAAAGTCCATGTTCTAGCATGCTTGTGAAACTTCTCTTCATCACCTTCTTTGCCATTGTTTGGTATGATTGCAACTAGAGAATCTTCCAATGCATTTCAATTCATCAAGAGGCTCTTGCTTTATCAATTATTTCCGAGATTCAATTAGCCTTTGGTGTATTTTTTATAGCTTTCTTGTCGACTTTTGAAGGTACTTTGTCATTCCTTTTGTCTTTCACTGGTTGTGGGTTAGACTGCTTGTAATCTTTCTCTTTTGGGTTTTAGTTAAATTTTAACTTCATAAAAAAAGGTTTCTTGTATCCTAATTAAAGCGGAACTTGGGGTTCATGGCTACCATTTTATGGTCATGATGTCTAAGCACGCAATTTTGAAGAGGATTTTCAAATGTTTGTGTTATGTTATATGTTTGGAAAATTTGATGTAGTTTGGCACTGATGAGTGAAAAATTGCTAACTTTGTCAATCTCTTGTCTGTTATTATAATGTCAGTTGTTGCTGAAAAGCTGATCTTCAATGATATGCTAAGCAGATGGATATGCAAATAATCATAAAATTTAGCTTACCTCTATTATTGGTTTCTATGATGGCCTAATTGATGATTCATATGATTCCAAATTAGTAGATGTGAAGGTAGAATGAAACATTATATGATTGCAAAAGGACAGAGCAGATGGGGATATGAAAGGGGGAATTGAGTCTTGCAAAAAGATTTGAATTTTCATACCTTAATGGCAAGGTTATGGGTATGCTTTGATTTGTGCATGTTGACTGGCGTATATCATTTTGCTGATTAATTAGTGAACAGGTTCTGAACTTTGTTGGTACATAATAAAGGCAACATATTGTCTCACGGGTTTGGTTCGTTTTGTGAACTTCAAATTGATTTATATAAGGGAAGATAAATCTTCTGTGGTTGGTTAAGGCTTTTAGATAGTTTGTGTTTTTTTTTTATAGATCAAGTCAGTGCTTCTGTTTTGTCAAAAAAATAACCGGGCTTGTGTTTTTGAATATGATCTCTTGACTCTGGAGAAAGATTAACAGTTGGTGTTTTTTAATCAATATTTCAGCCTTATCTTCATGAATCCCGTCATCAACATGCAATGAAAAGAGCAAGAGGTTGTGGGGGGCGCTTTCTAAATACAAAGAAAGCTGGCAATGAGAACGGTACTTCCATGACTGAATCTTCTGATCAATTAGTTCCCCGTTCTGCTCAACCAGTGTCCTCCAGGATTTCTCAAGATGGCAGTGTCTCGCATGATACTTCTGAGCTCTCCAGTGGTACCGGAAATCTAGAACACCGTCGTGACTCATCTCATGCACCGTTCAAGGATATGAAGCTGGAAAGC
Source organism: Piper betle (assembly GCA_033002965.1). Lineage (NCBI taxonomy): Eukaryota > Viridiplantae > Streptophyta > Magnoliopsida > Piperales > Piperaceae > Piper > Piper betle. The sequence continues at coordinate 105,628 of JAURVB010012854.1, forward strand.
CGCAGAATGGCATCTGCATAGAGCAGGCTCCTCTAGAGGGCTGAATGCACGCTGAGGGCGGTGAAGGTGTTTCCATGTTCTTATCAATTCTGCCATTATTCATCTTCAAACAGATGTATTGAGGGAGGATGGTTTTGGCAGGCTTGAATTGGAGGTACCTGGATCGGTTCGAATCAGGGAGCACTGAATCCCTCGTTTCTCTTTTTCAAGGCAATTCATTCTTGGCTTGTAGGGTGTCAGTGTCTTAAGAGAAAATGGATTGGTGAAAAGGGCAAGGGAGCTTTGTAACATGTCTTGCCTTTGTGAAAAACACTCTTTTAAGTTGTGTGTTGATTTATAATTTCAACCTTTTAACGTGTCTCGTGTTTGTATGTTCCAAAGCAATCGGGCATGGTAAAATATTCTCCAAGTGTTTAGACTTAAAATGATTTTGTGCTGCGTATTTGCTTGATATGCAAGATGTAGGTTTTGTTGAGACGGGGTTTGTGTTTACAAGCGCTTGTCGAAGAAGGGAGGCAGCTAAGGAAGGCACGCAAGACTTGCGGCGTATTCTTGGCTAAGTTAAACGCTGCTTTTGCAGAACTGTGTTTTGTAGTTTGCTGGCTGCCTAAAGTAATCAGTTTGTGTTGAAAATAAAAAAGTTCTGGCTAATCCAGTACCCACCTTAAACCCAAAATGGCCGGTGTGAGACGTTGATTTTCTTTTTTTGCTCAAAGCAACGTTGATTTCATTCTATTGTCAGATCATCAAAAATCTTCTGCAAAAACAATGCAACCTTAGAAGCCTTGATGTATATGATTTTCTGAATTAATGGCTACACTTTTCAATTCTCAACCGTACATGTTGAAGAGCCAACAAGAGAACGTTGCGAACGGCCAGGTTAAAAATTATTGCAGGCTAACCTTTTAGAGGCGTACAATCGGGATTAAAAATCATAACATTCTATTCTATTAACTTGGTACAGCACAAAATTTAAATGATAAAATGTCATCTTGATAACTAGCTGAGGTACGTGTTAACTTATTCCAGTTCCCAGTAACATATAGAGAGAAAAAACAAGCCACACTGCAGGCTATTTGCCTTGTAGAAATTGTTGCTTCCTCTGCATATGATGAGCATTATCAGTAATTTCCCGCCAAAAAATCAAAGATTAAGATGCCAATTGGCACCGCAAACAAAAATGGTTGGTTGATCAAGGACGAATTGCTCCTTGTCTAATCTCATCGGTAAAAGAATCAATCCGGTAAACTTTTAAGCCTCGAGTGCGGCCTGGTGCACCACCTGAAATTGAAGAAAGATCCAGAGTGAACCTGCAACGCAAAAAGAAACAACATGAATTTGGAATTTGATTCTTATAGAGCGAACAAGGAATGTACTTGTACCCACAGGTTATTCGCTGCCTTTCCAACCTCAGCAGCTCCAAGCTGTACAAGGATTTTCTGACCTTTTTCGTCAATTAATTTGTCTGAAGTACCATTCAAGCCTGCCGTAGAAGCCATCGCCCAGATTCATATTAGCTCAAGATAAGGACTCAAACCCAAAATGAGATCAAGAACACATTCAAAAATTAAATTACATGAGCAGGACTTGTTGACACTTCCATCAAGACCCAGAATTTTCTGCATGGAATGTATGAAATGATTATTAATAAAAAATCCCATCTCCATGCCTTCTCATGAATAAAACCATGAGTGCAGATTGCTACCTTGAGGTTCAGGTAGCATGTTTCAAGATTATCGTTCTCCAAAATATGATCAAATATGCCTGGATTCCGCCCCTGTTCAAGCTCGGCTCTGGCATTATTGAGGCGTTTTTGGATTTGTTCCTCAGTCTCAGTTCCCCTATTATCATATAAAATCATCTTATATCAACGAATAAGGTACAGACGGATAAGAGAAAATACTTTCTGAAGGCTCCATACCGTGCTCGAAGCCGTTTCTCAAGCTCTTCAAATGATGGAGGGCGGATAAATATAGAAACTACATCAATAGAGCTAGCCTTCACCAACCTGGCGCCTTGAACATCAATGTCCAATATGCATCTCTGCAGAAAATTAGAGTTCTCCAACTGATCAGGCATTTACGACAATGTACTATGTGATACAAAGTAAATTTTAAAGACTAAATAATTGGAAACCTATCAAGGAATTAGATGCTTGAAAAAGAAAATTGGCTTCCATGCACCATTTAAGCCAATAATGGCCCATGACAATATTTTGATCAAAGACTGATTGGAAGCAGAGAGATGGCTATTTGCGTTGAGTAGAAGTAGTCATCATAAAAGAAGTGTCTCAATTGAAAGCAAAAAGAAGATTTGGACAATCTTAGGATGATAGTTCATCAAAAGAGCACTTAAATCTTTACCCTTCCCGAATCTGTAACTGTTTCAACTGCTTCAATACTCGTTCCATATAGATTCCCATGCACATGGGCAGATTCAAGAAATTTCCCATCTTCTATATCTTTCTCCATAATGCTTCTCTCCGTAAAATGATAGTCAATACCATTAATCTCTTGCTCCCTTGGAGCCCGTGTAGTGTGACTTACGGAAAAGCCAAACATCAAAGGGAAATCCGCCATGAGCCTGGATATTAGTGTGCCTTTTCCAACTCCAGAAGGTCCACTAATAACAACGGGCTTAAGAGCCTCCCCCACCATGCCTTTACTCCAAGCAATGACCTCAGTTTCTAATGCCGCCGCCTTCTCTCTAACAAAGGGGGTACCCACCTAAAAATACAGCAACAGAGGTAAGTACCATGAATGTACAATGTTTGAAAGAATTGGCCAGAACATGCTTGAGAAAATAAAAAAACATGTGAAACTAATTAACGTCAACCATAAATAACAATATGTTTTCAAGACCTCAAGAAACCAGATGCTGTCATCTGGTGGCGCATCCCTTTTAAGAATTATAATCTTATTCTCGTTTAGAAGCACGGCAGAGTGGCTAGTGGATGCAGCAGGTCTTGTCCCCACGACGGATGGAGTATACCTACAAATTCATTGCCCATTAGCAACATCAAAATCATATACCTAGGAGAAAAAGGTTGGAAGTAGAGACTGCAATCGAACCATTTCCCTAACGACTTATTAAAAATTTGGACGCTGAGTGATGAAGCCGATGCATCATCAGATCCACCGACAACAAACTGATCAAGATAAACATCATCGATTAGATGCATAAACTAGTGATGAATAATTTTCTTAATTGTTTAAAAAGTAAACTAAAGGGGATAAAAGAGGCATGATAGACTCACAATCCTTTGGCCAACTATTGTGAATGTGCGAAAGCCTTTTGATTCTGAATCAAAATCAAGAGAAAGAATTCCTTGACCATCAAAGAATAAACCTTGCACTTCACCCTGATTGTTCCCCCCAAAAATAGCGCATGGTTAAACAACATATCATTCAAACCACACACACAAAAAAAATCTTTCTGATCCTAGGAGTCCCAGCACATTCTAAAACTCACCATATGCAGCTCTGTAGCTTCCAAAGCCAAGCTTTAATCTGGACAACACAAAACATCGAAGTCCATACTCAACAAAACAGACAAACCAGAGCACAAAACCAATAAAAGCAATAATCAAGAACTCAAAATTTACATGCTAAGAAAGAAAAAGCTATTCAAACAAGAAAAAATTCAGGTAAAAATACAAAACTTTGCATAACAAACCCACAGCCCAACTCCAAATGTATGGAACAACACCATTGAGATCAACACAAACGTGAAACAACAAAAAATCAAACTTCGAAGGAAATAAACCCATATAATACCAAACTACACAATTAAACACCAACACAAACAAAAATATACATTAATATTAAAAAAACCAAAAAACAAATCACCTCAGATTTCTTCAGATCCCGGATCACTAACAGAAAACTAACGACAATGCAATCTGGACAACAAAACAGGTAAAATATGAGGATTGCAGGAACAAAGGAAGGGCCTTTTTTTGTTTGGCCACCCCTGCTTGTCTTGTTTGTGCCCAGAAGAGGAGGAGGCCCTGAGACGGATAAAGGAGGGGACTTTAGAGCTTGAAAAGGTAGATGGGGGATTGGGTATTGGCTGGTTTTATAATCAAACAAATGCTTGACATAAGAGCAGTGGGAAGGGAGGCGAAGTCGGTGTCAAGAAGGTTCTTCCCGTGTGGAGACGGAGTTTGCTTAGATTTTGTATGTCTTACTTCATTAATTTAATTACTTGTTTAATTAAGAACATAAAACGTAAGGGCGGGGCCCATTGCCCGGATTGTCGCGTTTATTAGACCTTTTGCGTTTTCTTGAACTAATGGTTTTTTTTTGTTACCAGATTGGTTTAGATGGATAATAATGATTATAATAAAACTATTGTAAAATTACTAAGGATGCGACTAAGTCTTTTTTTAACCCCTGATCCCCGGCATAATAATGTTTTCTTATTCTCTCATATTTTTAGAGTAAATAAAAAAATAAAATAAAACAAAAAAATTTTTTTTCCCATTTTTTTTAACTTGTCGAAAAGACCTAAAGAAGACCGGACTGGTCCGGTCAATCTCGGTACGACCCGGTCCAAACTTGATTTCTCCAATTTCTCATTGGACCACCTCACCATTGGTGGCGTAAGCAGCATTTGTGGGCCCACCAAGTGTTAGGCCGGTCATCGACTCAGTGCTATACGGACGGCCGGTCGCCCCTCCAACTTGCGCAAATGTCGGCCAAACCGAATCCGGAATTGGCCCCACTGCTACTCCAATTCCTAGTATCGTCTTCTTCTGCGTCGTACATCTCTCATATCGCTTTGGTTACATTCTCCACTTCCACGCTGCGGGGAAGTATTCGATGGAATGTCTCGCACCTTGTTTTTGCTAACTTCATCGCCCTGCTATCTTTGTAAGACACGGTAAATAGTTTGAGCCTCGAGGCTGCGCGGATGCTTTGTCTTTTATAGTTTCTGACATAACATTAGAATTAGAGAGTGAGCAAATAGAGGTTTGGCATGCAAGTGGACAGTGGTAGTTTTCTTATTTCATAGAGGCAGCAGTGGTTGGTATGACCAAGATGGAATATCCAAGGCAAAAAATACCACCTATCCAAAGGTCCACCGTAGTCACTCAATAAAGCATGACGTGCCAAATGTTTTGTAGAACAAGTGTTTAACTTTGATGTCGCCGAGAACCCAATTGTCGGTGATGCCAGCTGCAAAACGAATCGTATGTCACATCCCTCTCAGTGATTGGCTTCCCCGTTTGCAAGTCAAATATGTGATTGTTAGTAAGCAATACTTTTTTAAAGTTTTCCCCGCATATAATCACTGCCATTACATTATGTGGAAGCATTTTTCGTTTTGAGAGCGACCATTAGGAGTCTGCGTATATTCTATTAGAGGTAGCTAAACGAAATATTTGACGCTTTTCTTGACAAGTTGGAAGATGTTTCGGCCTGGGCAAATGGTCAACTTGACGTTTCTCTACTCGTCTTCATCCTCTCATTCAGTTAGGCAGCTGCACATTTCACGATCAAGGTCATGCAACTACTTTGGGATGTTGTGAGCTTAATACATGCTTCATTGAATTAAAACAAGATGGTTGTTTAGCATATATAACACGCTTATCTGGGTTTTTCTTAATTCTATGTTTTGTAAACGAAATCAATAAAGACGCGTACAATTATTACGTGACCCAAGGTCGACATAGAAAATAAGAAATATCTAATATGTTCGCGGTATATCTCCACTGAGTAGAAGTTCATTGGATTGACTAACAAAATAAGTTTCCTGCCAAACTCTGCTTGTCTTGCCCTTACATGCACATCTTCCTCTACTTTACTCTTCCCAGCTTATAATAGTGATATTGACCAGACTAAACCGAATCTTTTAGCCAAGCCAAGATGCTGGAAATTGTTGTACATTCAATGGAAGGGGAAAAAAAGTACTGCACAGTGTATAAAAAAGCCAAAGCTGGATGAGGGCCATTAGAACATGCTGTTTCGTTTTCCCATAGCCTCTTTCTCCTTCTAGCTAACTCATTTTTTTACACCTTTACTATCCTTACCAGACACATTATTACTCTTTATTGCTTTGAAAAAAATAATATATAACTCTAGATGAACTTGATCTCTTAGCTTGCAATAAAATTTAAAACATTAAACTGAAATCTATCAGATAAATTCCTCATTGCCAGAAAACTACTAGACATTACTTCTCAAAAAGATATTTCGGGCTCCAATTATTTGGATCTATAGTTAACAATAATACATCGAGAAAGATCTGGGACGAAAAAACTGTACTACATTTCCTTCATTGACTTGTATTTGCTCATATATGAGAACTGCTTTCCGACTCTCCGTCTATGCTGCTTTCTTCTACTTGTTCATCAATGCCAAAATCTTCCACTGGCAAGGTTGAGTTTTCAGCAGCTCCGCTTCCTTCAGCAGTATCATTAGTTTTATTATCATAAATATGTGGTTGTTGCTTTTCCATTATTCCAGATAAAGCCAATCTTGGAGACCATTCAAGGACATCATCAATGATATTAGAGACACGTTTCTGATACCTGCAAAACAATAGACTTATTTTTAAAACGAGAGTTTCTATTTGATGCTCAATATCTAGTATCTAATAAGCTTTGTCCACCAACATATTCAGGCCAAATGCAGGACTGATCCAGCAGTCATCAAAGCTCAAATCATAGAGTAAATCACACTTCAAACCCAACAAAAAAGGAGACTTGTAACAACTACTACTAATTTACGATCAAGGAAGCTAACTGGTGAAATCAATGCACTTGATAAGTACATCACCACACAAGCAATTGTAAAATATACTAGCCAGCAGCAACTAAGGATTCAGAAATTGCTATTAATAACATCCTTGAACCAAAGCCATAGATTCATAATGCAACAATGATAAAATGTAACTTACTCATGTCACTCTGAATCGTAGACTTGTCGCACTGCCAACACATTAAAATTCATGGCAACTTATAATTTAACTAGTTTGCAGTTTTTTATAATTCAAAATGAGAAAACAAAATTCAGGTTGTAATTCCTATGACTTGAAGCTAATAAAAGGGCATGCGTAATGGAGAAACAGTTTAGTTATCATTGGCAGATGCTAGATGCAAATGGCTAAGCTATCTGTATGCCACCATTTAATAATCCATTTTAATTGTTGCTTGTATTAATATCTAAAATAAATAGACTTTTCAACTATATTTAATATCTGACCTGGCCCTGGCAGCATCATCAGGCGCATGGTGCCTCAAAATTAACATGACAACTACAGTAACTATAGCATAGAAAAGTCTAGAAGTCCACTTGGGCCGCTCTTCTTCATCCTTCTGAGGCCAGAAACGGAATAACTCTGACAAGGTTGCTTCCTCTGCTAAAATATTGGGGAAAAACCATACTCTTTTGCCAACAAGAATCCATATAGCTCCAAATATAATTGACCTCACTGACAAAATAGAAATGCATCACGAATTTTATAGCTCATGATAAAAAAATGAATTGTGAATTGTTTTATTTATGTAATAGCATCAAATGCTTCAGATCTTAAGTTGCGGCTGTGATTTTGGAATATCTCATAACACAACCAAATCATTCATAACTAGACCTACTCTTGCTCAAAACAAAGTCACAGAAGTTAAACAATGTATGTAAATGTCCAAAGATTAGATATTTGTACATTTTAATTAACAGTTAAACTTTTTTCATATGAATGACACTTATAACTACCCAAAATAGATAAGCAAGAAGCCCAACCTCAGATAACAGAAACAAGTAACACTTATGTAATTTGAAAAATAAAACAAACAGAGCTTGATGTTTTGATATTGCTCCAAAATTGCAAGTTGTACAGATTAAACCAAGCAGTATTTTCACAAATAAAAAAAAATGTCAAATAAACACATGTATTAGTTTAAGTGAAAATGCAGAAAGCAATTGTATCAAAATGTAAATAATTATTTTCATTTTAAAGTAATAAGTTTGTCATTGTATTTACCCAGCAGCAGGCTCAGTATCAGCAAAAGGATTCCAGCACAGGCATAGAGGACAAAAGCTTGCAACTATGAGGGAAGACTGGAAACAGGCAAATAGCTAGTGTTGCCACAGGCCATAAAAATGAAAGGAGTGTTTGCCATAGTGGCCTTCTTTTCACATAGTTCCACACAAAAGGCATCATTCTCAGAAAACACTTGGTCCTGCCGGAGTTGACATAGAACACTAGTCAAAATGGAATATCTTTATCCATTATTTTATGACAAAGGAAAACTTTTCCATCAAGTGAAGCCTAAGCGCATGCTTCTATCAAATAGCACTTATATGGAAGAATGCCAAAATTCGTCCAGTTACCAAGTTTCAATAAGAACAACAAAATAAATCCATGCTGTTTAAGTCCACCAATGCTCCTAGATTGCCAAGTCCATAAAGGAGGAAGGTGGTCACATTTAGAAAGGACGTCAGGCCATCAATAATTGGCCATTTGGAAATATTCATGGTCTGACCTCTTTTTGAAATAAACAAGGCAGAAGAATAAGAACAAGAAGTTCTTACGCATGAACATATTTTTTCCTACCAGTAACGTTCCCAGTACAATAAAAAAGGTCTTGCAAAAACACAAAGGAAACGGGGACTAGATCCCTAAATCCTGCAGCCTATAATTTCCATTCCAAAAACTGAAATATTAGTGAAAAGAATAAAAAGGAGAAAGAAGATCTCATACGGGGTAAATTTCTAAATGAGCTGGCCATGAGGATAGCTTTTTCTTCCCTGGACGAGACAGTTTTCACAACACGATCACACCTCACCAAAAGGTTCTTCTTCAGAAGGATGTCACCTATGTCCTCTGCTTCGAGGTCCTCATCAGATCCCAAAACTTCCTTTAGCTCAGGATGACTCTTTAAAAAAGCCACAAAATCCTTCCCCCGGAAATATTCTACACGCGCCTCTTGCAAAACAGCCCACCTTGATTCAAGCTTCTTATGGTCTCTCACCTTGTCAGCAAACAGCTGGAACACATCTTTCCCATGTTTCTGCAACGTAAGAACACACAAAATCTAACTTGAACCAAAACATACAGCTAATCATACAAATGTTACCAGTCTGATCAAAGCAAGTTCAGATGCAAAAATTTAAATTCACTACTCTCTACAAACAAAAAAAAATCAATCTTTCAGCATTAGAAACTGTATATTAATAGAATGGTGGGGTGAGGGCATTGACGCTAAATAATAATTGCAATTTCAAAAAGCAAACAACTCGAGTGGCCGCAAAATTACCACAATACGACAGTCAAAATTCCTCTACTTTCACAAACAATCAAACAAAGACGTAGGATCAAATCAGAAGTCCACCATCACTCCTACTCCAATCTAGAAAGCTCCCACATTTGCCCAAAAACCGCCTACATCAAGGAAAACGCGCGTCAAACACAAAAAGAAAGCAGAGAAAAGCAGACCTTGGGGGCGGCGTCGTCCTTGCCGCCGTTGTGGAGGCCGGCACGGCGGACCCGCTTCTTCTCGGCAGCCGCCTTCGTCATCTGGTCCTCCGCCGATCGCCGGCGGCGGTCAGGAGGGGGCTGCTGGAATTGATTGAACTCAATCACACGTGTTTGACGTCTGTGCTCATCAGTCTTCCAAATCGACGTTTTTGGGCTTTGAAGTTGACAAATTGCCATATGAAGGTCATAAGTGCTAATAGGAGTAAGTTAAAAGGGATCAAGTCAAGGAGGTATCTATGCATTAACTAGCTATTATGAGATAATTTAGGCATTTGAAGGTTTTTTTAAATGATTTTAAGGATTTGAATTAGTTATTTTTATTACATGCAATAAAAAATGATTCTAACTGTTACGAACTCCTAAAAATTATTAAAATAATTATTTTTATTACCAAAAAACATCATTAATAAATAATTTAAATAGCAGAGACACAATTATCAATCGGGGACCACTAGTGGTCAAATTAATATAGCCTACATTCGTGTTCAATTAGTGGGGATGTTTATCGCTATTAGGATTAAAAGTCTTAACTATAATTTTCATAATAACTAACTATAACAGTAACAGTCCTCATAATAATTGATTGATGTTACGTGTTCAAAAATAGCGTGCAGTAAGTGAACAACTAATATTCATACCACGGAGTTCTATGACATATCATTTGGAATTGCAAATTTCTTCAGATGTGAGTTGATATTCATGACAACCTATAAGCAAACTCGATCTTTTGTTTCCGCATTGTAACCAGTTTTTACAGCTGTTGCAAGCATCCCAAGCACGAAATCATCATCCTGGGCAAGATTAACCACCATGATTTTAAAGCCATTAGAAACTATTCCTTGTTCAAAACTTTGGGCACTTTGATACAAGGCTCATCATAGGTAGGAACAGCAGCCAATATAGCTTCTCTGAGATGTTAACAGCAAGATTGTATTCAGTCCTCGGTCGTGGAAACAACTAGTTGAAGAGAGTGAAAGGTGAAACAAAATTATAACAACTATTTGACCTGTTATAAAATGTCTCTGGGGTGTCAGGTCGTTAGCTATCACCAATTTCTGTATCTGGAAAGGGAGCCACAGATAAAGGGTCAATAGTAGAAATTGCTATTTAAAATCCATATTGCTAGGGAAAATTATGATCCAGAAATTGCTTCTACATAAATAAAGGGAAGCAACAAAATTTCCACTTGAAATTAAAAACCTGAAGGCAAGAAAAAGAAACAGAGTAGGTTTGAAGTAAGTGGTGAGAAGCTCAGATCAACCACAGAACAACAAACTACACTTCCACCGAACAAGATTACAGATTTCAAAGGATACTTATAAAGTGAAACCAGTATGGCACAAAACAAAAACAAAAACACAAAGATGCTCCACAATAACAAATGGGTTAACAAAGATACTGAAATCTATAAAAATTTAATGTTCTAGTTATAGGACTTCGCTAAATTTACAAAAATTATTCAGAATCAAGGCAAACACCCAACACAGCTTGAATAAAACTTTGACTCACCATCTCGTAGTGCAGAGCATGGCATTTGGGCTGTTGGATCAAAATCCAATGGCCCAAAACCACTCCGCGTTCCCCCCCCCCGAGCCGGTTTCTGTCGCCACCCGCCGCCCCCTGGCCCCACCCGCAGCCGTGGCCCCGGCGTTCCCCCTTGCCCTGTGCCCCACCTTCCACCGCCTCCCTAGGCGGCGCCGTGGCCCCCTCCCCCTGCCCAGCCCACTCGCAATGCACTCCGCCTGCGCCTGGCCGCCGCCGCATGTTTTCCACACCTTCAACGAGAAAAGTACGAAAATCAATCACATGAAGCACTTATTATTAAGAAAACATTGACATTATCTTTGCCCGAGCAACCAAAATGAGGAGTGAATATATATATACATATACAAATGCTGCTATGCGCTGCACTTTTTGCGGCGCATAGTAACGCATGGCATTTAGGCCGTTAGATCAAAATCCTACGGCCCAAAACCACCCCGTGTTCCCCCCTTCCTTTTTTTTTTTGCCTTTCCACCCCCCCCCCAACCACGTCAGTTTCTGTCGCCGCCCCGCACCCCCGGCCCCCCACGCAGCCGCAGTGCCCCCCCGCCCCGCCCGCTCGCAATGTGCTCCACCTGCACCCGGCCACCGCCACCCAGCCTCCACCACGCATTTTCCAGCCGGTCCACCCACACCCAAGGAGGCGACAGCATTGGCTAGCGGGCACCCGACGGCGAGGTCGTCGGCGGTGGGGGTAGGGCGGTAAAACATAAAGGGGGAAGAAATAGGGGAGGGTAGTTTCATAATAAAAATTTGACTCGCGAAGGGGAAGAGGGGGCCACGACTGTGGTGGGGGCAAGGGGGACCGCGGCTGGCGGCTGGGGGTGGGGGGAACGTTGGGGTGTTGCAGTAGCGGCGGGGGCCAGGGGTGGGGGAAGGGTGTCGGCGGGGTAGGAGGGGGACAGCAGGATGGGGGGCTGCAGCGGACGGGGTCGTCGTGGCAGGTGAGGGGGCTGCTGCAGGGGGGTGGGGGTGGTCGGGCAGGTGGGCCAATGGCGCAGATTTCATACGTTGCAATGCGCTGCCAATATATATATATATATATATATATATAAACAAATTTAACTGGACATAAAACTAGCAGTATTCAGAGCATAAGTTAGCATAGAATTCAAATAATGGGAAATTTAGTAAGCTGTAAGACAAAGAAAGGAGCATTGAACATTTATTAACGACTTATAACAAAACAAGTCATAGATCATTATCCAATTCATAAACAACAGTAGACAAACAGTTCACAAGTTTCTTCAAAAAATTGAGGAATGTAACAGTCTATACCTTGATTGATCTTCAGAGCAAATTCCTCCACCTGCACTCACACAAAAGATTACTACTTTACCACTATTCTATCCCACGAAAACACAATGTAAGCTTGTTCTACCTTAAACAGCTCAATTTTAACCAAAAATTGAAACTTTTTTCCTGGCGAAATTCCAGCGAATGCCCCCATAATGATTAGGCAGCACCGAAAGAACAGCAAGAATGACAATTTGTTCAACAAGTAATACAGAGAAGGAGGAAAACGAGGAGTGCCTCTGCGGGCGTGAGGTAAATTCGAGCGGCTTCGGCTAGGCGGGGGAAGACAGGGGGTTGGAGGCCGGAGCAGGCAGATAAGTCGCGACCGCGGCTGAGACTCCGGCTGAGCGGCAGGGCTCCGGCGACGAACAGTCGTGCTCCGGAGAGGAACGAACGGAGCCCCGCCGCTGACGAGCCGAGGAGGACGCTGCCCATATCCCGGCCACCGACGGGATAATAAAATCATAAAATTCGCCGAGTTAAAAAGACAATTCTACCCTTGGGTATGAATATAATTTTAGTTTTTTTTTGGAAGCTTGGATTTTTAAGGTAGCAATTGAACTGAGATAACGAGCCGAATCCGTTTCTCATTGTGTTCATCTTTTGCTTTTTGTAAAATTGTTAGCATCTTCATCTTCATTTTGGTAAGTCAATTAACTTAAATTTAGTTTGACACTGCACTGTCTATCATCCATCTTATTGGTTTGTAAATTAAATAAGTTCTACAAAATTGAAAATGGAATATTTTCCATTACGTTATAATTTATATTATCTTAAATACAGCCATGGTTGACCGCACGAAAATATTGTTACATAGTGGATAGGCAATAAGACATCATCAATTTTATTTTTCAAAATAATTAATGATAACAAATTATTAAGAAATGGGAAAAAACAATGCTAGATGCTCATTATGTTGCATCTTTCGTAAAAATGGAATAATGGCTAATGATGCGGGAAAAGAAGTACACTGAATTAATTATACGCCCGCCCAAAAGCTGTCTCGAACCAAATGTTCTTCATGTCTAATATGCTAAAGCATCAAGCAACATTTTTATTGAGATGATATATTGTTGCAGTATAGAAGACAGTTCTACAGAAGTATCCACCCTGCACCAAAGATCTCAATTATGCTGGCAAAACGAAATGTAGAAGCAATAGAATCAGATCTAAATAACAATTTGGGCAGTTTCGACGGGCACGTCTTCGCAATTACAATAGTTCCTTTCATGAGAAGTTCAGGTTACGGCTTTAATGAGATGCAAAGCGATGGTGAGAGCTGCAGAGGTCAACACGAACTCAACAAAGTGCAGAAGCTATCATCCAAAAGCTCACAGATCAACCTTTCCTCAAAAGCAATTTGATGAAAACGATAGATGAAAAAATTGTGGGGAATATTTTACCTACTCCTTAGCCCTGTACAGTCAAGCAGATGAAGCTTAATCAAGAAAACATAATGGCACTACTAAAAAACATTAATCCTGAAACCAGTTAACCTCAAAAGACATACCTAGTCATATAAGAATCATCTGTGGTATTTATAACCACCCGATCTCCACTCTTGATAAAAGATGGAGCCTACAAAACATCAATGGATGTAAGCTTTCAGAGTCTTAAGTTTAACCAACATAACAAGAAAAGAGTATGAAACATGGAAAAAAAGCTTATACCCTTAACAACATTAACGTCCACAAAAAGAGGCTTATAACATTACAACCAACATAAGCTCACTACGTAATTCATTTCAACCTGAACCTGCTCTTAGTTTCAATCTAAAAAAAATTATAAAACAGCAGTTACTGCCATCAGTTCAACTTCAAGATACATCCACCCTCACTTCCACCTCCATAAGTCTAACAGTCTTTGTTTACTACGTCAAAATGATAATCCAACAATAGACTAAATCCGTCTTCATCCCCTAGGCATCCGAAACCAGATTTTGTGTTGAGCCACCTTCCTTTGTTCAAAGAGAGTGGATGATGCTTCTGTTGTAACAGCCATCACAAGCAACAACTAGTTTCTAGCCCAACTCTAACACCATCTATTGAGCATATGAAGAAGATATAACTCGTATCAGGATCAACTTGTCAATGCCACTCTAAAATGACCTTATATCTATTTTGCACAGTTATTAACATAATCACTTGGACACAAGGCTCATCTGATGTTCGACACAGTAGTATATATACATGATAAGCCTGATGAAATGATAAACATAACTGACCGCTTAAAATTGTTTGACCACTCTAAGCAAGAAGTCTAACACTTAATAGAACATCCAACTTACCAGTATAGTTAAGCCATTGTCAAGTAAAACCCTCTTATACCTGCAACATAAACAACGAGTAAAGTAATAAATGGACAATATGAACTTATTATCTAATAAATGGATAATATAAACTTCTCATCCTTTTAGTCTCAAACTCTGTGTACAGGTCAACAATAACTTTCATTGACGAAGAGAAAATCTATGAGACTAACAAGTAAGAACATACTGAGGAGTTGCAGTCTGTCCCTTAGTCGTAGGTTGTGCTTCAGAAACTGTACAGGTCACACGAGAAGGAACTGTTGCTGACATTGGCTTTCCATCATAAGTTTGAAGTGTTATTTTCATGTCCTCTGTTGAATTAAATAGTTTGCCACAAATGAACAGGTAAACCAAGAAAAACTTCAACATGAATGACATTATCAATTCCACAACAATGAACTTAATATAACTTTTCATGATTTCGTGTGTGCGTGTGGGTGCCCATGTGCATTGGGAGAGAGAGTAGGGGAAATGAAGGAGAAAATTATATTGCTCAATAAAGAGAAATCATGAGGACAGCAGCAATAGGATTACAGTAATAAAAGTTCATACATGTCGAAATTGAGCACCACAAAGGAGTTAAAATAATCAAAATACCAATTCCTTTTGCAGTGTTTCAAACAAGTACAATCCTGTGTTACCATAAAAATGAAATTGGTAAGTACAAAACATAGACCAAGCTGCTCATCTGTGAAAGTTCCTTCAATAAAAATGACTAAAAATTCTACAACATACCATTTGCTATATAGGTATAAGCTACTAGAAACACCACCAGTTAGATGAACATATAATTTGGAGCTCTCAAGATAAATAGCATATGCAATAGATAAGTGTTTTTTTCCCAGACAGTTGATTTCTAGCTGGAATGCAGATAACACATGAAGGTTATAGTTATAACAGCCAGAATTACAAAGAAATATGATCAGAAGTAGCTCATACCTTTTAGGTAGGCTATGGACTTGCCAAATAGGACTTTCGGAACTTCCAATTGATCAAATGTCTCGGGCCTTCCAAGAAATCACAAATAAAACATACTCACTCTAAAAATACAAATAATATCCATGTTAAAACCCTTGTATAACAAAATGTAAATAAACTCACTCCATTATCATCACACTGTCGCCTTCCTGATATAAATATGTATATGACTTCTCTTGCACAAAAACCCCTTCATTGTAGAATCAATATCCAAAAGCATAGATGTAATTATGAACATAATGATCACATCAAGGTAGAAATAAAAGAATTACAAACAATTTTTTCTATTAAAATAAGAATTTCATACTTTCAATTGCTTCATCTGTACGAAATCTTTCTGTGATTTTATTTCCACTATCAACATCTCGCAGCTCCACCTGAGGGAAAAAAATTAATGATGCAAGTCAAATATCAGGAAGGAAAAATCACATTCTCACTTGCCTCCAACCAATAACACCAAAAACTACTAATTTTAAAACTAGAACCTGTATGGTTGCTCCTCCTCTTCCATGTTGCGTATGTTGGGCTTTCAAAACCTGAATCAAAATCAAATGTAAGATATAGGTGTTGCTAAATGTCCATACTGTAAATAAGACCAGGAACTCCTCTGCGTACCTGGAAAATGCGACCTGTAGACAATTCCAACTAGTCAAGAAATTCTCCATTAAAAACAAACTAAATTGAACGAAAAATATACTCATACAAAAATGATAGAACAAAATATAACACCTTTCCGTTGGATCACATTCCCATTTCTGACCTGTGCAAAAAGAAAAAATATTGGGATCAAATATATTTGTTTTGAATTCATTTAATCATTGCATTGATCATCCAACTGACAAAACTCCTATTGACAGAACAAAAAATACAAAAAAACAAACAAAATAAACAAGCATATATACCACAAATCACCACAATTTGAACACATTTCATCATTGCATTCGTCATCTCTATTGACGGAAAACTAGCAGACACTATAAGTTGAAACCATTTTATCATTGCCTTCATCATCCTGGGAAAAAAAACTCCTATTGACAGAACACTAGAAAATAAAACAGCATATATACCACCAAATCACTATAAATTGAAACCACTTCATCACTGTATTCATCATCTCAATCAGAACAGGAAAAAAAGCTCCTAGTAACAGAAAAATACAACTAAACCACCATAAATTAATCCTTCAAGCAAAATTACACGTATCAAACAAGTGAAAATTTAATTAACAGCTTGATTCATCCTCATCATCAACCAAGCACCCATCTTTTCTAAATAAAATCATAGCTGAATAGCTGCAGCTACCGTTTTGGTCTAAATTCTTCAAAAAAAAAAAAGTGCCAAGCGCTCAAAGTGAAGCACTGACATCGGTGCCGAGGACTTTGGCTCCCCTGTGCTGGCCCGCCGACCATGGGGCGGAAAGTGTGCCCCGAAAAAGGGAGAGATTCAAGGAAGAAGGAGATACGGCGAGGAGGGCTGCCTGTAACCGCCGTCTGCCAGTGTTCATGGCTGCTCCGGCGAGATTTCCCGACGAGGTTTGAGAACGATAGGACCACATATGACATATCTGTGGAAGACGGCTGGTCCGCGTACTCATAAGCGGCAACCGGATCTTATTCGGGAGGTCGACTATTGTTCGTTGATCTTCTTTTCGGCGTCTTTCAACGTGTCCGTGTCCAACGATACAATGCGTGATGTTTGGCTAATGATATGGTGATAGTATAAATGATATGATAATATCTGTTGTGATATGATCCATGCTTTAGTTAATAGAAAATGTTATGGATAATATAGTATGGAATTTATGTGAATAATCTTGCTTCAAATGATGAATATGATTAGGAGATGAGTGAAAACCCGGTATGAACAATTAAATATAAATAAAGATGAACAGGTGGGTCAATACCCAATTCAGTAATGTCAGTTGAATATGAATTAATGGTTGAGTCAAAATTTAACTCAGAATTGATTATCATGTGAATGAATGAAATTAGTGTGCGAATGTTTTATTAAATATTTATGTTATCTATTGTTTGACACTGTTGAACTTTTAGGGGATATTTTGTTTGTTTTATTTTAAGATTTATCAATTTTTTCATTCTTGATTGGTTTTGAGTGTGAATTGTTTGTCATGTTATTCACGTAGTATCCTGTTAAGGTTCCTTATATTTTATGGATGTATAAGTATATTTATCTTTTATTTTAAGATGCCAAAAGTAAATTTATTCGGGTTAGCCAATTTAATCAGGTAGCCAATAACATTTCAGTTCAGTTTACAAGTGAGCCCGATTTGGGGTGTCACAGTGAGGATCAGGAGTGAGATATGTTGGACTTTATTAAGGAGTAATGATTCCTATTTGCACACATAGACCTAGCACAATGTGTATTAGTTGTTATGTAATTTTGTTGTGACGTATTATTTTGTAATGTATTTTGTATTATGTTGGAAATGTCAGCTATTTTGAGATGAAATTAGTAATTATGATGGATGTGAATAGCAGATGGGTTGAGACCCAACTTGAAATTTTTTACTGTGTCGTTTATGACCTTATTGCGCTCTGAAAATAATTATATATTATTATTGTGATAGAATATTTGTTAAACAAGTTGACCCCTCATTGCATTTTTAGGAAAAAATATATCTATTTTATTTTAGAATTTTTCTAAAACTTTATTGTATTTAATTATTTGGGTTTGATTGATTATCATCTCATTCACATAGCATTATGCTAAGGTGTGCATCTTATACATACATTGGTTGCGTAGTGTGGTGTCCTTCGTCTTGAGGCGCTTAAAGGGTCTAGACTTCTTCCGATTAAGTTCAAGTCAACCAATTTATTCGAATTAAGAGTTGGTTCGATCTACTGTAATAGTCCTAGTCCGATTTGATTGTGAACTGAATTTTGGGGATTTAAAGTGTTATTTTTACATTTTCATTTACGGAACTTAATTTAACTCGCAATGAACTAATTTAAAGTTTAAACGAAGCAAGCACATATTTGAAAAGTTGAAGCACATTAACTTTTTAAATACGTGCTTGCTTCGTTTAAAGAAAACAGTCGTCATGAAAAAATTAAAATTTCTTTGTATCCAATATATATAAATACTAAAAACAAAGGTATCGAGAGCAATCTTAACTAAATTCAGTTAACCTCTGTCATTGATTAGTTATTTTTTATTACTTTCAGAACAATCGTTTGTTCTTTTAGAAGTAAAATAGTTTCACAAATATTAATTGGGAGGATGCATGACTTGCTGGTCTTGATTCATGAAGTCATATATAACCATGCAAGCAAATTAGCTGGTAGATTTGCATCATCATCAGATTTACATTATTCTTACTCATAAATCAGCAAGTTCTCACTCATAAATCAGCAAGTTCTCACTATTAAGTGCCAAGTTAGCTCTGAGGGAAAAAAGATTTAATAGTTATGTTAAGACTATATATATATATATGTATATATATATATATAATAGTTGGTTAACTAGGGTTTAGATCTATATATATATATATACATCATTAATTATTGTGGATACATAATCGTTAATTAACTAGGGTTGTACATAATTACATGCATTTGCATTTGAAGGATACACTAAGCGTTAGCGCCATCTAAAATTGCTAATTAATAAGTTCGAGTCTCTCCGCCTCTGACTCCAATAAATACCGGTTTCCAAACCTCCAAACAATCTCGCAGTTCAATTTGAGTTAGAATTCATTTTTTAAGCAATATTACGGGTGAAAATCATATTTTGTCCTAAATTATTATCAAAATAAACAAACAAAAATTTGGATACGCACCGTTTAATTTCTTAATCAATGCAAGCAAATAGGTGTGGGAGTCGGTCAATAATACAAGTGAAAATCATTTTTCATTCAAATTATTTGATTAAAATTCATCATTTTATCCACGTCCGTGTCCATGTCGGTAGCTACTGAGGTTTTAAAATACTAATAAAACCGAATATTTATTTATAAATCAAGATAAACCATTTTACACCATACCTATCTACTTTAATACAAATCTTTCTCGGAAGGCATTTCATCCAACAATTTATCTCATCCCAACTTCCAAAATATCACCACCAAAACATATGAAAATGAATGCATTGAATGAGATGAATTAAATAATAAAGCAAAAGAATGAGGGAAGGGAGAAGGAGCACCTCACGACCACCCTCAGAGGAGACGACAATGATAGATGGCTTCTAGGAGGTGGCGGCCATGGCTATTGCACAACGAGGGGTGAGGAGCAGGGAGGGCTAAGGCTAGGGTTAGGGTGTAGGAGGACGAGGCCTGGGGTGGCTGGCCGGCAGCAAAGATGGCAGCGGTGACGTGCTGGCGGCGGTGACCAAGCTTTAACATCCCATTTCTGTTTACTCGTGAACCAACTCAGAAATATTACCGGTGATGGAACCGTTTGCTAATCTACTTGATTCTGTTAAGCTAACTCGGATTTACCCTTGATATTTCAAGATAGTGATTTATCATGCAAAGCATAAATAGGATGTGTAGGTTCTGACGTTGTCTTACATGCAGGTTATGATAGACAATTAAGTATAAAACAAACCAAACAAATGAAAAGTTTTAAAAGAAATAGTTATTTTTAAAACAAAACAGATAGAGTCTTCAATAAAAGTGTAATAGGGATCACCCTGTCATCAGTAAATAGCATATATTCATATTAATAAGCATCAAAAACACAGTCCAAACACAACACTTTCTTCACATTCAGTTATCATTATTTTCCTCATCATATGAGTCAAGTCTAAACTTCATAGCTCTCCCTGTTTATTTCCATTCACAATTTCATTCACATACAAAATATTTATAATAAGTTCACAGGATAGCATTCAAATTTCATCATCACATAGTTCAATACACATCATCATCACCAATTACACTTGGCATGTACATGTGTGCACGATTTCAGTGCTGCTCCTGCGCAGTCCCAACATCGCTCATTCATAACAGTTCTCACCTAAATAGATAATAAAAAGATGTTAGTAACGAGTATTATGAGTCCAGAAATAATTAATAACAAACGGGCACAGGAGAGCTGACCTTCATGTTGAATGAAAACATCATTACTCTTCATCATAGAACTCTCATAAGGGTAATAACTAGAGCCATCACCTCATGCGATAGCGTCCCCTTTATATCTCATCCTCATTCATGAGCTCCTCTACACCCCTTGCATGAAAAAATTATTTTCTTTCCTTTCAGCCTTCTATATCCTCTGTATCACTCTTGGCTCTGAGTATATAGGTCGAATACTCTCAGGCATGTGCCTTTAGGACCCTTTGAAACAACAAGTCTATAGATGAGCTACATAGTAGTACTCGTAAACCTCCATATTTCTCCGGGTTTAAGGAGCTCAAAAGTAAATTTATCAGGATCCTTTAAGAATGGACGGATGATGACCAATTCTATAGCCCTCTTTGACAAACGCATGCCCTATCTCAAGACACAACCTTTGGTTTTCCCTCGTCTCACATCTTACTAAAAACATGAAAAACTATATTTATATATGCCTAGGTAGGAATTTCAATATAATAGGCTTGAAGGCATTGTGAGCGAGATCTAAGTTTCTAAAATAAACCCGAGGGATTTCATCTTCTAGGGTTATTAATCCAAAAATTTCATACAACTAAATGGTACGTGCTGAGTGGGGTATAATAAATCCACCATTCGACACGTCCGTTAACCCGTTAAAACAAAACACGACACAATATATAAGTCAAACTAGAAGCGATTCCTAAACAGACTAGGTAGAAGTTTCAATCGTGTTGTGCATGGGCGACGAGCTCTTACTCTCTACCTACATATCAAACTAAAAGATAACACCTAATTATGATGCATTTACACATCCTATAGCACAAATACATCAATACATACTCACATTTATCACATATTAATCCCAATCCATATAAGATTTCCTATGCTACGTTACCTTAGATTACGATAATTACTTAGTTTACCTAATTTGTTCCTTAGCATTCATTTTAATATCCTTCAACCAACAATTCATATTTTTATTTGCAATAAAAATATCTAACACATCAATTCATTAATCCTAACATACTATGCTAATAATTATCACCTTTAATAAATTAAGTCGGAGTTGATTATACCTCGTGTCATCAGCAATCGGCAATCGACAACGGTTACGATTTCGTCGCACGGCTCGAGACTCAAATTTAGCACCCGGCGGCATCCATAATTTGATCAGGTTCGACTGGATAAATTTGGCGGAAGATCCGGAAAATTTTAGTGAATCCAACTTTTTCGGCAATTTTCGACGAATTTTCGGCAATTTTTGGTGGTTTTAAGGTGGCTTTTTGGCAACTTTTTCGAAGGTTTTCTAGTAGCTTTTCCGGCAAGGCAATCAGGACTATGGGTCGGCACCAGCTCAGTGAGCTCAACCCAATAGTGGTGGCTATGATGATGACAATGGCGGCGATGACCGCCGTCGCCGACGACAAGTTAGCCGGGGTCGGTCGGTCATTCGATTGGCCCACAGCCGACCTTGGCGATGTTGCTGGGTATGAGGGAAATGTTCAGGGGTCAAAGGGGGAAGCATTGACGATGAAGGTGCGTGGACGACGGTGAATCGGCATCGTGGAGCGCAGCGTGATCGCACGGTGAATCGATGTTGTGGAGACCGGGTCGCAACTGAGGGTGCTCGACTGGCACGACGACAATACGGTGGGGCTCGACGGTGTTGATCGGCAACGGTGTGGTGACCAAAAGGGTCGTTGATGGTGAAGGTGGGGGTGTTAAGTGTTTAAAATATATAATATTTCCCCATGTTTTTAATATGATTTTGTACTTCTCAGGTTTAAACATTATTAATTTAGTGATATTTTTCATTATATTCTAGTTAATTAATATTTTATTAGATATGCTTAATTTTGGTATTTTAATGCAGAAAAAGATGAATAAATTAAGCTTTGGATTTGATTAGTCATGACACTTGGCCCCACCCAATGGCTACAATTCATGATGTTCAATGGAGTCGAACAGTTGGAAACTTGAAGGGACATTATAATTAATTAGACTACGTCGATTTGTGAACACTCTTTTCGAATTCTTGTATCTCCACTTCTATATAAAGGGGTGGTCATTTGTTGTTGATCATATCTCATCTCTTGGCTTCAGGGTGTAGTAAAAAAATAGTTTTAGTTTTTAAATTCTTTTCTTTTTATAATAAAAATTAGTTTCTTCTTTATAATATTTTCTATTTTTATTATGGAGTAGTCTTATATTTCGTTCTAGAGAAGAATGGAACTTAACATGATTTAATTGAATTCATTTCAAGCTCTTACTCTTTTATTCAATCGGATCGTTTGAATTATCATGTTCTAAATGCTAAGAATAGATTGATCACTTATTTCTTAGATCATGAGGTTTAATTAGATTTCGGGAGAAATTAATTAGATTAGTCATTGATAATTCATCATACGACGAGTCTTTTGACTTGTTTGTCGTTGTGGTCGGAAGATACACAACACCGTATGCGATTGTAAGGCAATTCTTAATGCATTATTTTGTTGATTAATTAATTATCACCGGGAGGTAGGAATTGAGGCAAAATAATAGAAGCATGAAGGAGCGGGAGCCACCATGTCATATCATTATCCTAGATCGACAATCCGAGGGAATAAAAGATAAGAGTAAGATTTGATGAAGATTAAATTGATGTTAAGGAAAATTCGACTCTAGAACGAGTTTTATAATTTTAACTATCGCTTTTAATTTAAAGTTATTACTTAGATTTAGTTAAGTTTGTTATTTTTGTTTTGTTCTTCATTTTATGTTCTTTAATTAATTATAGGAAATTCATCTCCCTGTGGGACGATACTTGAATTTATCATTATATTACTTGTTTCGACTGTGTACACTTGCATGTTATTGAAAATAGTCCAACAAGTTTTTGGCGCCGTTGCCGGGGAGATCGAATTTTCTTAATTAATTTAGGATTAGAATTTTGAGTGTTTTTCTTTTCTTTTTAGATTTTAGTGTCTGATTATTTTTTAAAAAAACAAAAAAGAAAAAAGAAAAAATAAACTATATCATTGTCTTCTTCCTTCTATTATTTATTATCATTTGTTTATTAGTACGGTCACCCTTGTCTTCTTGTGATTCAAAGATTGAAAGGACTTTGAGAAACTTGTGTGCCGCTGGAAGAAGAGCACAAGAACCAATAGAGGAAGAAGCCATGCATTCATGGAGGACTACCGGAGTTTTAGAATTAGATGCACTTACTACTTTATCTGCTCAGGTCAGTACTTTAACTAATGATGTAACACCCCAAATCCGGTTCACGCTCGTGAACCGAACCGAGCATGTTACAGGCCCCGGTTAGGTCAGCTAATGCGAACCTAACTCGTGCGGATCCAATCTCGGCGTCT
>JAURVB010012855.1:0-33135 GCA_033002965.1 Piper betle
CATAATTACTTACTTTTGAGTAACACCTAGCCAGTTAGGCCCACAATGTTGAGAAAAAAGGCGGGTCGTTACACAACCTGTCCGCGACAATAATAAATATTCATATTAATATAATTCCAAAACATGACATTATCATTTCCATTCTAGTCTTTTTCACTTGCTGCCTCTTTCAAGCAAAGTTTTAACTCCAAGGCTCCTTGTTCACTTTAATTCTAGTTTCATTACATAGGCAAAACGTTCACTCATCATTCACACAGCTTAGAAATCATCATTACCATTCATTACATTCTACAGGTACATGTGTGCAACAACTTTGCTACTCCTCCAGGGTCTTGACAGTTCTCAGTCCTTGAGATTTTCACCTACATAAATAATAGAAAACCATCACTAACAAGCGTTACTGGTCCAGAAATAGCTAGTAGCAAACTGATAATGGAGAGCTAACCCTCCTGTTAAAGTAAAACATTCATAACTCCCACTAGAACTCTTATAAGGGCACTAATTAGGAGCCGTTAGCCTCGGCTCGATAGCATCCCCTTTCTATCTCATTCTCATGACTTAGCATTTTCATCTATCCCTAGCGCGGCAAATTCAATCTTTTCTTTTCTGCCTTCTACATCCTCTTTATTACTCCTGGGCCTAAGTGTAGAAGCAGAGTACTCTCAGGCATGCGCCTTCAGAACCCTTTGAAACCACAAGTCTAAACATGCACTGCATAGTAGTACTCGTAAACATCTAGACTTATCCGGGTTTGAGGAACTCAAAGGTGAAGTTATCAAGATTCCTCGGGAATGGAATGACCGGTACACCAATCTATAGCCTGCTAGCGACGGGCACATACCCATTCACGTAGCATGGTTGTCAGTATTTACGGGTTCGACTAGCATGTGCCCACTCTTGTAGCACGGTTGTTGGTATTTCCGGCTTCGACTGACACATGCCCACTTGCGTAGCACAATTGTCGAATTTCCCTCATTCCATCTCACACTGTAAACGTGAAAACTATATATATATAGGTTTGAGTAGGGATTTATATAATAGGCCAGAATGCATCGTGAGATGGATTTGATACAATAAATCCACCACTCGACATGTCCTCTTACGTGTAAAAACAAAATACGATGGAGTATAGAGATAAAACCAAAAGCGAGTCCCAACAAACCTGGTAGAAGCTTCATGCGTGTCCACATGCCTAGGTGGCAAGCTATTTCTCTGTACCTACACATCAAAACTATATAGTAATGCCCGTTCATGATGCATTTACCCATCCTATTGCATACTCACATCAACCATGCATCAATCAACACACATCAATAATAATCAGTACAAGTTTTCCAACTCTACGTTGCATTACATTACACTACCTTTTTAGTCTACCTAATTAATTCCTTAGCATTCTTTTAATATCACACAGTGACACAGCTTCATTTTTTTATTCACATAAAAATATCTACACATCAATCACACAATCCTAGCAGTCTATGTTGTGCTAATAATCATTACTTTTAAGTAATTAAATTAAAATAAATTATACCTCGCGCGTCTTCAGCAATTGGTGACGTCTAGGGTTTTGTCGCGCATTTCGGAGCTCTTATTCGGCACTCGATGACCTTTGAAGTTTGATCAGATTCGACTACATGAGTTTGGAGGAAGATCTGGTGAATTCCAGCAAATCCAGTTTTCTAGCGAATTCTGGCAGTTTTCCCGCGGGCTTCGATGGGTTTTTGGCGGTTTTTCGGCGGCCGTCACCAGCGGTGGCTACTGCAAGGATAGTGGTGGTATGGGGTATCGTTGGCACCGGCCTGGCGAGCTCGATGGGTCTACGACGTTGATGAGGTTGGTGGAGGTGGAAGCTAGCAAGAAAAAGGGTAAACTGGACTGTCGGTGGGGTTTGGAGATCCGGCCATTGTGGGCGGCATTGGGCTCCGCTCTGGTTAGCAAAGGTTGTAGGAGGGTCAAAGACGTCGAGGGGACCACTGGATGGCAGCCGTGACAATGCCAGTGGTGGGATTGATGATGTAAATGTGGCGGGATTGGCGACATGAGGGTGGTGGGATCAGCGGCATGAGCATAGCGCTAGGCCATGGCAATCCGGCATCGTTGATGCCTGACAGCCACCGAGGCTGCTCGGGTGGCACAGCGAACGGCGCGGCGGTCCTTGGTGGCACCGATTGGCGGTGGGGTGGCGTTGGTGGCAACGAACACAAGAGCGGCAGGGTTGGGGGTTTTGGGGAAGAAGATGGTATCCGGATGAACGGTTGCAACCTCATAAATAAAACTTGATTTGAGTCGACTCGAGTCAAAAATAATAACTATCTCGTACTAAATCTTTAAAAAATCCAAAAAAATAGGGAAAATCTTATAAATTATAACACACACCATAACATGACAATTACATGTTCTATAACTAATAGCCCACCCAAACTACCCTATAATGCGTCCTAATGGGCTATTTAGCCTAAATATATTTCTACAATCAAATACATAAAATAATTATACTATATACTTTTCATATATTCTGATAACTCATTTCTTACTATCTTTCTGACGTTCTGATCATATATTCAAGTACACTTGACCCTCATCGCTCATAACTCATGGCTAGCCTCGACTTGGTGCACGGTTCAAGAAACTGACTCTACTCGAATCGACTAGTTCGGTAATGTAAAACTATGACTCTAGTTATGGGTTTTACAGATGGATCTCAAAAATGGCTTCTAAGTAGCTCTAGTTCAATTAGCTAATAGTAAGAATGATTTTCTCAATATAGTACTAGTCATGCACTTTTAAACGGGCGTGTTCAAACCACCCAAAGAATCACTGTCTCCCATCTAGTCTACAGGAACTCATAGTGAGGTTTGACTCTTGTCTTATCTGCTCTTCATTGCAGTGTGACTGGAAATCCCATGTTGATTTGTAGTAATAACCTTGACTCATAAGACTACTGCACTGTGGTAGACTTTCAAGCAAGACTATCAATCAAGATGAGTCTACAATGGTGTCACTCTATTGGGTCAGCATGGTTTGTTCTGCTTGAAGTCCTAGTCATTGTCTCTCCTAAGCGGGGCAAAATCTTCATCGTAAGATTGATCTGGAAACACATACTTTCACTGTAAGCTCTAATCAGTACCATGAAGGTACCTCTATTCTCAAGGCAACGTTCAACCATATGGTTCAAGGTAAGAACCTAATCATTCTAGCGAAACACAAGGGAATCACTATCTCTATGAAAGACACTACCCCAATAACCCTCTACCAATGCCAAAACTCTAATAAAAATCAGTCAACTCTCTTTAGCTGAGCTGGACCCCTGATTGAGGTTACCCTATGGTTATGATCATCTGCTAATCATCTAGTCCTTGTACCATGGCTACGAGCCCCTAAATGTCTTGTCATGGTGATTGGATAATCTAAAAACTATAGTCATCTCATCTAAAAATCATACTACCACATTCTCTGGCTTTGCCCTATGCATTTCTCTGGGAACTATCATTAACTCTGTCTGACAACACTAACTCCAATACACATTTGACCCAAGGATGTTATGTCAAGGCAATGGTAGGCAAGATGGCTGGTGAAGTCTATCCCATGCCATTACATCCGAATAACGTCACTTCCTCTAACTGTTGATGCCACTCTAACTGTTCCATACCTCAATCTCTACTCTATTCAGCTCTAAAGGCTGCCACATGCGGTCGTCAGGCATGGCTAAAAAATCTCTCAAGTAGCTGCCTCTTGGCTATGATTCCCCACACTAACTACTTTACTCAGTTAGTGATAATGCATTATGGGTGGTGGTTGTGTAACTCGATAGTGGAAGTGCTATCAAGATGATGAGGGTCTGATGCTGATCATGTGTATCTTGAACCTATTCCTGTTTCTGGCATGTGTCCATCAATGCGTGTCCCTCATAGGTGAATGCTAGCAACTCAGCTCAGACAGTCTGACCATGCGTGTCTCATCCAAAGACTGATCATGCGTGTCTCATCTAAAGAAATATGGATCATTGTGGTGACACATGCAATGGTGAGTTAAATCTAAGCCCATACTGATCTGGGGTAACTCTTCAAGTATGGATTGGCTCTCAACTAGCAACCACTGATCTAGCATTAGCATCTCATGTGAAATTTGATCAAACATCTAATTCTATAATCCATGATAGTCCTGCTCATCCTCAATGTATCTAGGCTTCTGTGTGGTAAAGGGAAACTGAAAACACTATTGGAATGATCATGCTCCAATGGAAAAGCGGAAGATGGAGAAGTGCCCATGAGGAAGTGGGTCATCATCACTACTCATCCTCCTCACTACTGTCTCCTAGAAGTGGTCCATCCAAATCATCTCTCTAAACTCTCAGTTGTGCTTCAAGTGCTCTAGGAACTCTTCTAGCATAACAATATACTTCATCCATGAAGATTTGTCTAAGGGTCAAAGTTCTTAAAGTAAACCTCGAATGTCTGATGGATCAATCCAAGACACTCGATGGTTCTACTCATATAAGTGGTAACTTTGCTAGTATTTCCCTCTTCAAGCTCCTAACTGATGAAATTTCTTATAACTTAGTCCCATAGTGTACACCATATCACAAGGAAGGAAGGGTAATTTGATGACATGCAAAAGACGAACATCTGGTCATCATCCAATTCAACCTAAGCAGACCAAACATACGGACACCCTAACTCATCCAAATCTCTCATGCAATGGAAGGAACTGATGAGCTTCTAAGCCCATAATGACATGCCTATTAGATTCCTCCTGACATCTACTAACATTCAGATCTACTACCCATTTTATGCCCCATCTACCATGCGGCAACATGCGCTGCTCAAATCTTACTTGATTGAACAGTGTGATATCATGATAAAAATCAATACAAATGACCTGCCAGCTTGACTAAGGCCAGCTCCACATACTTCTAATCAAGTCCTGAGTGCACTATTATGCAACTAACTAATGGAAAAATCTACATATAAAGACAACGGATAGAAACATACCTTCCAGCTTGACTCGAAGTAGTCTTTGCACACACATCACTTATAATAGTATTTTCCATCCTAATCGACCCAAAGTGGCTCTGATACCAAATTGTTATGGGTCACTCAGTAAATAGGTTAACCCATACTTAACTCGAAAGAATCTAGTCTTGGTGTATTAACATGGAAGATAAATTTCATCATCCATGTATAGAATGCTCTGAACCTAGCATGATTCCCTGTGAATGACATGATTCATGCAATCACACTCAAAACCAAACAAGAGTAAGTAAATTGATAAATCCTAAAACAAAACGGACAGGGTGTCCCATGTAAGTACAACAGGAGCCACCCTCTCAAACAATAGAAAATTAGTATATATACCAAACCACGTTCACAACATTTTCATTCAAAAGTACAATTCATTCTAAGTTGAGTCTAAACTCAACTGCTAATTCATGTTTCATTTACATTACTGAACTAGGTCTTGACCCATGTGTTCATTCTCATCACATTTAAATTTTAAAATTGGGTCTTGACCATCCTATTGTGCATATTCAATATCCAACCATATTCACTAAAATATATATACTAACATGTCATTATTAGAAATTTTGCTACAAAAGCAGATATCATATCACATCATATTATCATATCCTGCATTCCATCACATCATTCTTAATATCATGACATGTAAAAACAAGGGCACTAAACATTCTAACGTCCAACATGTGTGTGTGCACGAGACATTGTTGCTACTCTGTCCAAGCTGATACATCCATCTCCTAATTATCACCTACATATATAATAAAAACATGTTAATAATGAATGTTACTGGTCCAGAATAAAACAATACAATCTGGCAAATAAATGCTGACTCTCATTATAAAGAAATCCATATTTAACTTCTGATGAACTCTCTAATCGGCATCTATTGGGGAGCCATTGGGCTGTATACCTGATAGCATCCTTAATTAACTGGTCTACAAATGCCTCTCTCGGTATTTTCCCTTTTTCTTGTTCTTTTCTGTGTCTTGGGACTACCAATATATCTTAACCCTCTCCTTTCTCCCATATTTCTCCTGGCCATGAGCACGAAGGCCGAGTACTCTCAAGCAATCACCTTCAGTACCCTTTTAACCACATGTTTGGACATGCGTTGTACTAAACTATACCCATGAACCTCCACATTTCTCCACCTATGAGGGAACTCAAAGCATAGACTTGTCAAGATCCCTCAAAAATGGAATAGCCCTTTCACTAATCTAGAGCCTGTTGTGACTGGTATGTACACCGCTCATGATACATGCGAGTTAGTTTCACCATCTCTCATCACACTAAAAACATGATATAATTATATATAAGCCTAGCAAGGGATTTATATAAGAAACCCGAAGGCAAGTTGTGGTAGATCTTGTTTTCAAAGTCAAACTTGAGGGATCTCATCGTCAAGGGTTATTAATCTGGAAAACTATTTGATTAAATGACTTGAGTTAAGTGAAATCCAACAAAACACCTCTAAACCCATCTAGTAAACAATATATCTAATCACAATAGAAGAAGCGATAAACAAGGGCGAGTCCTAAATGGACCTAGTAGAAGCTCTAAGCAAGGCCACATACCTGGGTGGAAAGTTTTAACTATGTACCTACATATCACAACTAAATGTTAATTCCTGTGTTAGCTACATAATGCATGAATGTGATGAATAGATGCATATGAAATCAAATGCATTCACTAAATAAAAAGAACAAATACATCAAGACATATGACATCATAAAATAACTAAGGTCACTACATAACCTAATTACTCATGAATAACTACTAGCTGCTTCATGAATTCTCAATTCATGCTCAATTCCTGATTCATGCTTTTGTCCAGCTTCATTTTAATTCCTCATTACCAGTTCATGAACAAAGAACCATGTTCACTAAGTTTATATAGTAACACCCATCCCTCGGTTATGTGTCACCCTAGGGCATCTAATTCACTGTTCAATCGTCAGTTGATTCCCTAATTATCAAAAGTATTTGTTAACACCAATTAATACTCAAGAAATGTTACTGAGTTTATCAAATAATTACTAATGCATAGAAATCCCTCACATTCACTTTCATTATATCTTATCATCACAAACTAATTTACGATCAATAACATACTCATCCTAACCATGATAATTGATTCACACCCTGTTATACAATTCAATCACACCCACACAATCACAGACAACTCTGAAAATCCTAACAATGACTAATTCTCATATTCACACTAATTACAATATAGTTGTTGCTACTGTCATACCACCATCTCCACATTCATGGGATTTCAATCTTAAACTGTAACGACCCGCCATTTTTCACGATATTGTGGGCCTTGCTGGCTAGGTGTTACTCAAAATATAACAAAAACCAACCCTATAACAACCAGTCCTAACCGGACCAGGTGTTACTTAAAAGGATACATGAATAATATGAAAGCAAATAAGTCTAGTATTTCTAACTCAAAAGAACTTATTTTTCAAATGACAATGCGTGAAGTAATTATCCCATAGTCTTAGATCGTTTCCCATAGCCACATTTATAACACAAGAAAAATAAAAGAGAAGTCTGTTTATTAACCGTTCACCACCTGCGTTGGTAGAAGAACCACCCTATCGTCTCTTAGTCTTTAAGTCCAGCTGCTAACCTGCGGAGGCAATTCCGCATTAGTGATTAACCACTAAGCTGTATAATTAAATAAAACAAGTCCATAAACTCCCTATCATTATCTATAATATTGGCACTTGTGACCATTCCAACATGACCATTTATTAGCTGATGGTTTAGTCCACCATGTCCATTAGTTGGTTGATGGGTCAGTCCACCATGTCCACCTATTGGGTTA
Organism: Piper betle; assembly: GCA_033002965.1. Classification (NCBI taxonomy): domain Eukaryota; kingdom Viridiplantae; phylum Streptophyta; class Magnoliopsida; order Piperales; family Piperaceae; genus Piper; species Piper betle. The sequence goes on from JAURVB010012855.1 coordinate 7,858, forward strand.
TGGGTCAGTCCATCATGTACATTCCTGGCTGGCGAGTCCAATCCGCCATGTCCGTTATCAGCTGGTGAGTCCAATGCACCATCTCCATTAGTTGGCTGATGGGTCAGTCCACCACGTCCATCTATTTGTTGATGGGTCAGTCCACCATGTCCGTAATTGGCTGGTGAATCCAATCCGCCATGTCCAATTTATTGGCAGATGGGTCAGCCCATCATGTCCATTACCGGCTGGCGAGTCGACTCTTACTAATCTCAGAATGACTTGAGAGTCAAATTACTAATCTCAAAATGACCTGACGGATAAGTCCTCTTTGCTTGCGTAATAAAAATAATAATAATGTGTGAAATGATAATAGGGATTTTATTGAGTTATTTCATTTAATTATGCGGCTTAGTGGTTTTATCACTAACGCGGAATTGCCTCCACAGGTGAGCAGCTTTGGGACTAAAGAATAGAAGTGTGGTTGGTGGTTCTTTTACCAACCCAGGTATGGTGAATCGTTAATAAAGTTGGACTTCCTTATTATTCTCTTGTGTTATAAATGTGGCTATGGGAAACGGTCCGAGACTGTGGGACAATTATTTTAAATTTTAGAGAACATGATTTATTGTTATGATTCATATTATATGTTGCGAGACTTACTTCCTGTATTTCAGTTCATGTTCTGGAATATTACCATTACATCAATTATATTTTTAAGTAACACCCAGTCCAGTTCGGGCGGGTAGTTATAGGTGGTATCAGAGCCAGGATTCCCACAAGCTCACATTTTATGACTCAAGTACCTTGTTGAAAAGTCCAATTATTATCTTTTCCCACTATGTGTGTTATTAATTAACAAATGTATTCGCTAATAAACCTAAGTCATAACTGGGAAAAATAAAAATAAAACATACTAATGAACCATGATGGTTCGATGTTTCAGATGGCAGGCACCCATAGACAGTCAAGCCGATCTGCATAGTCAAATTCGAACACAGTGAATGTGTTGGCCCAAATCCTGACGACCATACAAGGACTAGCGCAAGCTTCAGAAAATACAAATTCTGTGGTTCAGAATATTGTGCAGCAGTTACCGAGAGTGGTAACAGGGAATGGAGCCTTAAACTCGGCAGCGGGTCCTAGTAATGTCCCAGATGGTGATCAGGGGAGTGCCCAAGGGCAGGCAGGGTTATCTGACCCGGGCGAGCAAGGGGAGCTTCCAAACCTAGTGCCACCGGTAGTCCGACAAGTGGTGCCGCCAACTGTGGATGATAGTGAACGATACACTGTGGAAAAGTTCCGGAAGAATTGAGCTAAGGTATTCATTGGAGGGATTGATCCAATGAAGGCAGAGAGCTGGATCGACATTACTGAAAAAGTGTTTAGGGCTCTATCGGTGCCCCACCGCCATCAAGTGAGGTTGGCAACATGCATGCTTTAGGAGGAAGCATCTTACTGGTGGAAATCCATGGAAAAGACAACATTCTATCAACGTGAGATTTCATCCATCTCATGGGTAGAATTTGTAACAGCTTTTAATGGACAGTACTTTCATGAGTCTGTGGTCCATAAGAAAGCACTAGAATTCGCCACTCTGGCTCAGGGGGAGGATCGGTCCAGGGATATGCCAAGAATTTCTTGCAGTTGGAGCAATTTGCACCAGGGATTCTAGCAACTGACAAGACTAGAGCGGACAAATTCTTCTAGGGATTGAAGCCAGAATTGAGAAGTAGGGTTGCTATGGCGCCAAGGGGCACCATAACTGAAGTGATCGAGGCAGCCACGACTCATGAATTGGTGTATGAGCATGACCGTGCACAGAAACATGGGAGGGCTACTATGCAACATAAAAATGCCAACTAGGGAAGTAGCCAAAACTGGTCGGCAGGACACCAGCAGCAGAACTACTAAAGGGGCATTGAGGGGATCCTCAAAAGGAAGTTTGAGGAGCGTCCATATCGATAATGTAAAAATTGCAACAAGATGCATTCAGGGACATGCAGGGAGCCCCGTAGGTGCTATAACTGCGGAAGGACGGGACACATGCAAAAGGAGTGCCGTCAACCTACGAAGCAACAACAGGAGCAGCCGGAGAAAGGGAAGGTACCAGCTCCTATTCGCTACCCGGTACCTGCACAACTGGCAGACAAAGGGAAGGCGAAGATCTATCCGGTTGAAGTCGAGGAAGATGAGGCGGGTGAACACACCATCCAAGGTAAAATTCCAATTCAAGGAGTCATGGTGGATATTTTATTTGACTCGGGGTGTACACATTCATTCATATCATCTCAAATAATCAAGAGGTTAGGACTCCAACCATCTCCCTTATCTAAGGCATATAGAGTCACTACTGCAACGGGAGACGGTGAAGTTACAACTTTGGGAGTGACTAACCTATCCTTAAATATACAAGGGAAACCCTATGGGTGGAACTTTATCATATATGGGGTAAAAGGGTATGATGTACTTTTGGGAATGGACTGGTTGTTTGCACACCAGACTTTTCTTGACTGTAAAGGGAAGACAGTGGTGACCAAACCATGTAATTGTGAGATGGGAGTCATTTTCGACGGGTGCTTGCATGATCCATCTTCTTGTATCGTGTCGATTGGTGAGGCAGTCGAGTTCTTTGGGGAGGGTTGTAAAGCCTTTTTGGCTAACTTAGTTGAGTTGGAGTCAAAACCCAAAGAGTTGTCCATGATTCTTGTGGTAGCAGAGTTTCCCGATGTATTCCCAGAAAAACTTCCAGGGTTACCTCCTAAGTGGGCGGTGGAGTTTGCCATTGACCTAGCACCTGGAACAACACCAATTTCTAAAGCACCGTACCGCATGGCTCCAGCAGAACTCAAGGAGTTAAAGAGTCAACTAGAGGAGTTGTTGCAGGTAGGCTTCATCAGACCAAATACTTCGCCCTGGGGAGCCCCAGTTCCTTTTGTGAAGAAGAAAGATGGATCACTTCGGCTGTGTATTGACTATCGAAAAATCAATCAAGTGACAGTCAAGAATCGGTACCCCTTACCGAGGATTGATGACTTGTTTGATCAGCTAAAAATAGCCGGAATATTTTCTAAGATAGACTTGCGGTCTGGTTATCACCAGTTACGAGTAAAGGAGTCAGACATATAGAAGACGGCTTTCCGATACTCGGTATGGACATTATGAGTTTCTGGTTATGCCTTTTGGTCTAACAAATGCACCAGCGGTCTTTATGTCACTCATGAACACAGTATTCCATGCATACCTGGACAAGTTTATTATCGTGTTTGTGGACGACATTCTGGTCTATTCAAATAATGAAGAAGAGCATGTGAAGCACCTGTCTATTACTCTTCAAGTTCTGAGAGAACATCAACTGTTCGCCAAGCTCTCAAAGTGTGACTTCTGGTTGAGGGAGGTAAATTTCCTTGGTCATGTTGTCTCAAAGGCTGGAATTGTAGTGGATCCATCAAAAGTGAAAGCAATCATTGATTGGCCACAACCTAAGTCAGTCACTGATATCAGAAGCTTCCTTGGTTTGGCAGGTTACTATAGGAAATTCATTAAAGACTTTTCCTTTGTAGCATCGCCGATGATCAAACTCACAAGGAAGGGGGTCAGGTTTGAATGGAGTAGTAAGTGTGAGGAGAGTTTCCAGTCTCTAAAGAAGAGTTTAACAACGACACCAGACTTGACCCTACCAAATGGTAATGAAGGATTCGTAGTCTTCAGTGATGCGTCTCGGTTGGGTTTAGGATGCGTCCTTATGCAAGAAGGTAAGGTAGTGGCCTATGCCTCTCGTCAATTGAAGATTCATGAGCAAAATTATGCAACCCATGACTTGGAACTGGCAGCAGTAGTTTTTGCCCTAAAGATTTGGAGGCACTACTTGTATGGAGCCCAGTTCGAAGTCTTCACTGGCCACCAGAGTTTAAAGTATATCTTCAACCAGAATGACCTTAACCTTCGACAGAGGCGGTGGATTGAATATCTGAAGGACTACGACTTCCAAATCTTATACCATCCAGGAAAAGCGAATGTGGTAGCCGACGCGTTGAGTCGGAAGGGCAAAGTGGACAAAAGTCAGCAGTTAGCTAGACTTTGGGCCATGTCAGCAAAAGTGGTAGCTATCAACCCGGTGGAGCAACTAACAGGCTTATTGGCAAATTTGGTTGTTTCCAATGATTTAGTTGATCATGTTAAGCTAGCACAAATGGGTGATGAGGAGCTGAATAAAATGTTGGACAAGATTCCTAACATTGTAGCTGATTCAAATAGTGTGATCAGATTTAGAGGACGGTTGTGTGTACCCAAGGATAATGCACTGAGGCGGGACATATTTTGGAGGAGGCTCATCGCTCAAAGTTCTCGATACACCCTGGAGTTACTAAAATGTATCAGGATTTAAAGCGAACCTACTGGTGGATTGGGATGAAGAGGGATGTTGTGAATTTTGTCTCTAAGTGTCAGACTTGCCAACAGATCAAAGCCCAACATCAACTACCTGGAGGACTATTACAACCTTTAGAAATACCATCGTGGAAATGGGAGTGTGTCACATGCGATTTTATTTCAAAGCTCCCAAGAACTCAAAAGAAGCATGACTCCATATGGGTAGTTGTGGACCGACTAACTAAGGTAGCTCACTTCATCCCCACGAAATCAATGAGAACGGCGGAATACCTGGCAGGATTATATGTTGACAATATTGTCAAATTGCATGGGATTCCAAAGGAGATAGTCTCCGACCGCGATCCCCTATTCACCTCACATTTCTGGGAAGCTTTCCAAAAAGCCATGGGAACTCAGATTAAGTTGAGTACAGCATATCATCCCCAAACTGATGGTCAGAGTGAGAGGACTATTCAAACTTTGGAAGATTTGTTAAGAGCTTGCATTCTTGACTGGGGAGGTGACTGGGAGAAACACTTAGCCTTGGCTGAATTCACCTACAATAACTCTTACCAAGCCAGTATAGGGATGGCACCATTTGAAGCCTTATATGGTAGGCCCTGTAGATCTCCATCGTGCTGGCTGGAGTCTACCGAAGCAGTTATAGTCGGGCCAGAGATGGTGAGGGAAGCAACTGAAAAGGTGAAACTCATTCAGCAAAGACTTAAGGCAGCTCAGGATCGACAAAAGAGTTATGCTGATACTCGAAGGAAGGACCTAGAGTTCCAAGTTGGGGAGTTTGTGTACCTAAAGACATCTCCTACGAAGGGGGTGATCAGATTTAAAATATCAGGAAAGTTGAAGCCAAGATTCATAGGACCATTTCCAATCCTGGATCGAGTTGGGAATTGTGCATATAGATTAGCATTGCCACCAAGCCTTGCTGGAGTACACAATGTTTTCCATGTGTCAATGCTAAATAAGTATGTACGGGATGAGGATCATATCATCACAAATTTTGAAGACTTAGAGCTACAATCATATTTAACTTACGAGGAAAAGCCGATCCGTATCCTAGCAAGAGAAATAAAGACACTCAGGAACAAGGAAATTCCTTTGGTAAAAGAGCTGTGGAAAAATCAAGGATCAGAATGAAGCTGGGAGACTATTTTAACCTCAAGATGAATTGGGGGACGATGAATAATCTCAAGATGAATTGGGAGACCACCAAATCTCAGGATGAGGTGGGAGCCGTTTCTTAATCTCAGAATGAGCTGGGAGACAATTGTCTAATCTCAGAATGAGCTGGGAGATGATGTTAACCTCAAGATGAATTGGGGGACCATGACTAATCTCAAAATGAATTGGGAGACCACCTAATCTCAGAATGAGCTGGAGACAATTTTAACCTCAAGATGAATTGGGGGACCATGACTAATCTCAAGATGAATTGGGAGACCACCTAATCTCAGAATGACCTGGGAGACGTTTTCTAATCTCAGAATGAGCTGGGAGTCGACTCTTACTAATCTTAGAATGACTTGAGAGACAAATTACTAATCTCAGAACGACCTGAGGGATAAGTACTCTTTGCTTGTGTAATAATAATAATAATGATGAGTGAAATGATAATAGGGATTTTATTAACTTATTTCATTTAATTATGCGGCTTAGTGGTTTTATCGACTAACGCGGAATTGCCTCCGCAGGTAAGTAGCTTTGGGACTAAAGAATAGAAGTGTGGTTGGTGGTTATTTTACCAACCCAGGTATGGTGAATCAATAATAAAGTTGGACTTCCTTATTATTCTCTTGTGTTATAAATGTGGCTATGGGAAACGGTTCGAGACTGTGGGACAATTATTTTAAATTTTAGAGAACATGATTTATTGTTATGATTCATATTATATGTTGCGAGACTTATTTCCTGTATTTCAGTTCATGTTCTGGAATATTACTGTTACATCAATTATATTTTTAAGTAACACCCGGTCCGGTTTGGGAGGGTCGTTACATAAACACTTAATTAACATTACTCGACTCTGTCTATCTTGATAAAGAAAATTCATTGTTTCTACTTTTGATCATTGCATTTTCAATCAATTATCGTAATAACCCGTCTACAATTCAATGTCAATTTAGATGTATACTTTCATCAATACTACCCACCAAAGCATACCTTTCAAATCAACTCACATTCACATCACACAATTCATACTTTCATTTCATAATCAACACCACAGCGATGATCAATAATATGAAAGGAATTCAATTCTAACATTGTATACCTAAAGTCGGTAGTGATGGCCACCACTGCTGTCGGCATGGCTACTACCGTTCGTTCCAAGGGAACCCAGACCAAGGCTAGGGCACGGTGGGTAGGGCGTGAGGAAGTCTGATCTTAGCTGCGTCTTGCATGGCTGCGACTGGCTGGCAACGACTATGGCTAGTCACTGATGAGTGCAACCAAGAGCTTGGCTAGGATGTATAAGGAAGGGCTCAACTAAGGGGAAAATGGGGAAGGAGAGTGGTGGAGTCTGGTTAGCCAGAGGGCGGAAGTCTCGCTAGTGGGTAGTGGCAGATGGCACAGCACATGGCACATGCAGAACTTGCTAGGGCAGGCAGCCATGAGGTAAGATGATGAGGTGCTCGGTGAGGGACGAGCGGGGAAATGTGAAGAAGTGTATGGTAGAGGTTGGTTGGAGGGTGATAATGAGTTCGACCATAGTGATGGTCGGTGGCAGCGTAAGAAGAGAGCAGCCAGGGAAGGAAGAGGAGGCGCATTTAGGGTAGTGGAGACGAGAGGGAATAAGTGAAGGAGAGGGAGGAGGATGAGGCAGCGCTGGTGGGACTGGTTGCCGGTGGCGGTGCTGCCAACGGTGACCAAGGGACATGCAGGGGTGGCTACACTCCGATGGCGGCAAACAGGGTAAGGAGAGGAAGACGGTTGAGGAGGAGAATTGATAAGGAGATGGTAGTTTCGTAGATTAAACTTGACTCGTCAAGGTCGCAAATCAAAAATAGTAAATAAAATCCAAAAAATACAAAATAAAATATAATAAAATACCATAAAATAAAATAATATTGTCCTAACTCGAATGACGTGTTTTGAGCTCACTAACCCACCTAAAAATAGTAACTAATGCATCCTAACGCGATAAACAACCTAATTCTAATTCTATGGTCCAATGCATAAAGTAACGAAAACAAATCGAGCATACTGTCATATATTCTGATAACTCATTCTAATACTACCTTACTGATGTTTTCATCAAATACTTGGTTATACATGTCCGTTATGTTTCATAACACACGATCGAGCTTGGCTCATCATGTGTATTTTGAAACTAACTCGACTCAAACCAACAATGGAACAGACTGATTCAAAAGTATAAAACCCTGACTCAGATTATGTGTTTTATAATTATGATTCCATAAGATCATGTACCGTACTTAGTATTTTTCTTGACTTGATTAGTTTCGATTTGAGTTGAGCACTATGATTTTATAATTAAAATGATACTATTCAAGTATTTCATGCATTCTCAAGTATTATAGATATTTGAATTAACTTGTTTTCAGTGATTAGTACATGTGATAATGAATACAAATGGGCATGATTGAATGTATAAAAGGTGTTAGGTAGAATAATTTTGAATCTTGATTATGAGCGAGGAGTTGAGATTTTCATGATTTACATTCTCGCATATAAAAATTGTTGGAAATTTTGAAATTTTTTGTCCGCACAATCGATGTGTCAATCGGGTGGAGTATGGAACGAGATGATGTCAAGCAACATTTATATTATTATAGATTTATACCACCATATTATATATGGCCCCTCATAGTGAAAGTTCACTGTTTGTATCTAGATATTATGAGAATGGAAGCTCAAGTTTAAGTGCATTTGATGAGGATAATTTAGGTTTTAGGGAGGTTGTATATCTTGTTGCCTCGTCCACATTTTGAGGCTTATCAATTGGTACACTACCATCACTCTTTCGTTGAACAACCTAATCTTGATGTGCAAGCATTTTATGATCTTTTTGACAAGAAGATCAAGAATTGATCTGGGTTGTGACTATGCATCTCCTCTGTATATAACTGCAAGGTTATTAAAAAAAAGTCATAATGTGTAATGACCCACCCGGACCGGACCGGGTGTTACTTAAAAATATAATTGATGTAACGGTAATATTCCAGAACATGAACTGAAATACAGGAAATAAGTCTCGCAACATATAATATAAATCATAACAATAAATCATGTTCTCTAAAATATAAAATAATCGTCCCACAGTCTCGGACCTTTTCCCATAGCCACATTTATAACACAAGAGAATAATAAGGAAGTCCAACTTTATTATCGATTCACCATACACAGGGTTGGTAAAAGAACCACCAACCATACTTCTATTCTTTAGTCCCAAAGCTGCTTACCTGCAGAGCAATTCCGCGTTAGTGATAAAACCACTAAGCCGTATAATTAAATGAAACAAGTCCTTAATCAACTATATTGGCATGTTACACATGCTGCCATCCTTCTTCCTGCGAAGAGGACCTGAGTGCCCCAATGTGAGACACTTGGTCTAATAAACCCTACTCCAATAGCTCCAGCAACTAAGACTTGAGCTCCCTGAGCTCAAGTGGTGCCATCTGATACGGTGCCCAGCGGTGAGCCAAGTGGTGGCAGTGCTAAATGGTGTGAAGCTCTAAAATGTGGGAAATCTCTGGAGTTCAAATAGAGAATGTCAAGTTTGAGTGGATGGCTCAAATTTTGCCATGTGGCACGATCCGAGCATTCAACAATTTAGTAGCCTAGTGGGGTCCACATATGGGTATATGCAATATTCACATAGACAGGATGCTCGGATTGAGTCCGTCCAAAGTTGAAACTGAATCGAATCCTAAAAGTGATTCTAGATGTAGGAATCGAGGCATGAAGATTAAATGGGCCTCAAACCCTAAATTCAATCAAGAGGGCCCATAGGGGTACAATCGAGTAATCCAAAATTCCTATGCTACATGCAAATGAAATACCAAAAATTCCCAAACAGATGCTAAACACTGCAATGGCCTAGATCTAGGCCTAAATCTTGGCTAACTCATAAAAAGCATAGTGTGTACCTCATGTATACACTGATAACTCATTCTCTACTGTATCAGAAGCTGAAACTATCATATGTTTGTTAGGCATACTCAACCACTATAACATGCTCATACGGCCACCTGGGCCCATACTCATAAACTAAAAATTAGTCTGGCTTGAGCTCATTCAAACCAATTCGATACTAAATTGAATAGTGCTTTACAATCCCGACTCTACCCATCCTTCCATGCTCACACCTGCGAAGGCAATTCTGCGTTAGTGATGAAAACACTAAGTCATATAATCATAAGAAACAAGTTAATATATTCCACAACATCATTAACCTTTTAATGATTATGAGCTTATGTTGAGCTCTTACTATGGTTGGAGGGGTGGCCACCCCATCTAGTTACAATCCTATGTATGCGCAAACAAGCTAGGTGGGCCACCCGTCCATTTGTTACCGATGTTTGCCATTGACTCACCCTTTTGGTATCAGAAGTGCATAATAAGTCGTCTTATGCCACTGCACCCTATTACCCTTTTCGACATGGGAGCAAGTAGTTAATCTTTCAAGAAGTTTAAGGGTGCCGTCCCATGCCGAATTGAGTCAATTCTTTGACCCCGGTTGCGCTCGGCACATGGTGGTCGAATGTGAGTTCATGGCGACCGTGGCTACTAAATAGGAATATATAACATTTCAAGTAATCATTCTGATCTGAAATTCTGATGAAGCACTCACAACTATGACACACGATCCTAATCTGAATGAAACAATATAATTGGGTATAATTTTATGTGAGGAAGAATGCATGCAAGAGGAGAGAGAGATGTACCTATACGTTAGAGAAGATGGAGAGGCTCCCAACAAGGAAGAGATGATGCTAGAGGGAAAAGTGTCAAAGATAGATGTTCTAGCAGGAATCAACCGAAGAAAATATTTTCCCTCAAGATCCTAGAATAACTTCTCTAAATCCCTCCCTTTGTAAGCCAAATGTGCTTACAAACTATCAAGAGGATGTTTCATTTAACAGTAACAGAATTCTTCCTTATATAGAAGAATATATATGGAAATCAAGAATTTACTTATATTAAACTTGTATAGAAAATAACATAATCACACATAAGTATATGAAACTCCAACCATTAGTATGATAATGAAATGTCAAAAACTTACGATTAAGTTTAGTGCGAATGAGTGTTAAGTCACACTCATAACTTCCACCAAAAAATTCCAATGCAGGGAGACAAAGTCTTCTCTTATCTTTCACTTTCAACCAAAAATCCAACCTTACGCACCATGCCAGCCTACCAAAAGACATTAGCCGCTAGTAACCCAAGCCAACGGTTTCGACTTATAGTTGAATCTTATTCGACCAAAAGGAAAAATAAAAAGAATAAAGTATAATATAATAAACAAAGCTTATTTAAAACCTCCTATAAATACCACCATACCAATACGCTAAAAGTAATAATTTATAATTTATGATATTAATTTTTAAGAATTAATTTAATTAAATAATATTTATGATTTGTTCTAAGATTTATAAAACTCATAATAAAATTAAGCAAGTTATTTTAGGTGTTTTACAACATGTCCTCAATCTCTGCAAGTGTGGGCCCTGCTAATCCTGTGCCTTGTTCTTCTGGCCCTTATTTCTTGATGGTGCGGTGCCCTAGGTCTAATGGTGTGAGTCATGGGAATGCTTGGGCTGTAGTGCCCTCATGATGGCCCCTTCAAGAGATGCACAAGAGAATGTTGCTGTAATTGCCTACAAACTAATGCACAATCTCGATACAAACTAGGCAGCCCTCTCCGTCTTTGATGAGAAGCAACCCAAGGCAAACCTATCCACCATAAGGAACACCCTCCTACTGCCTTAAACACAAGAACTCCACCTTCTTGTTTGCCCTCACACTGGTGAAGAGGTACTAGGAGTAGAAGACCTCCTTAAACTCATCCCATGTAATCTGCTCGAGGGCCATGTCCTCTAGAAAGGCTGTGTGGCTAGACTTCCACCAGAGTCTGCCCATGCTCTGCATAACCCCACTTGTGATGGGCACCCATAGCTCTAGGGGACACCCTAGGTGTATCTGTACTAATCTTGCTAGGCCAATCCACTTTAACACAACCTCGGGATTTGTGCTCCTATAGAACAGATAACCTCCATTCTTTACGAAGCGCTCAGTATCCCAACACTCCCTAGTGTGATGGGGCTCCTTAGGGCCCTGATTGCGTGTTCCTTCTCTAGCAACAAAATGACGAGGTCAAGCCATCTTTGCCTCATTGCTGATATGTTTGGGGAGCAGAACTCCCACTAGCATCCCTAGGGCTGGGATCTCATACAGCACTATAGCTGGTTTCACTGATGGAATATGGGGATATTGAGCTGGTGGCAGTGGCGGTGGTGGTACTCGCTCCAGCTCAGAGGCCTTAGTAGATGTCTCTGCCCTTGTTGGCCTCGTCTCCAATCTAGCCATGGCCATGGCCATCTCCTAGATTGTATCCAATAGCCAAACTACTACTGACCCTCCACGGCTCTCACCTGCTTTGCCCTTAGGGCCTACTGCTCCTCTCGCAGAACCCTAATTGGCTATGTCTGGGGATCCACCACTGGCTCCTGCATGGCCGATGGGCATTGCCTATCAAGGGAAGGCCTATGGCATAGCGGCGGTCTACCTCGGCGTCCTCCTGCAATCTTCTTAGACTATTTGACCACTAACACTAACCATAGACTAACTGACATAGATGGCTTGTAAACTACAACATAGAAACTTACCACTGGAAACACCGAAAAGGAAGCTAGCGAAAACGCACACAAAGACATACCTGCCAGATACGCTATGGATCGGCTCAAGGTGGTGGGGGTTCTCAAACAAAACAACCACATACAACATACAAGCATACAACATATCATACAACATTCAGCATGCACGTACAACACATACATTCTGGAATTGTGCCACCTTAATAGTGCAAGATGTTGGCAGTAATACCAAGTTGTAACACCGCACTTTGGCCCGAAGGGACAGACCGAATCATGATATTATAATTTGTAAACAACTTGTTGGTCTATCACAAACAAACTTTATGGAAGAGGATCTCAACCCTCCGTGGGGGCTAAAGTAGACACCACACTTGCTTTAATAGAATGCATGCAGATTTCATACTACAAAGGCAAATCTTAGACTTAAAGGTATCCTATATGAACACCACTGGCCATAACATAGGCAGAATTTCCACTACGACTATGAGTGATGACTTTAAAAATGCTATGATCACACCCAATTGTAGAAGAAGCATCGCTACAGTTTTGAGATTGCATGTTGTTGCATACATTATATTCTTACTACTTAGTTCAAGTGATTGGCTAAGGTCATCTTATTAGTTACATGAAAATAATACGAGTATTTAAACAGGGGTCATGGTTACCTATTCTACATACCCTAAGTGAGCAATAATTAAAGCATCAGAAAAATTGCATAGGATCATTGAGTATCAGGGTACCAAAGCCTACTACCCGAACTTCACATGAGTCTTCAATTCGTATAAAACCATAAGCTTCTCTACCCACGTTAATCTAAAACACAAACAGATGCAGCCAAATATGTTTTGCATACCTGACTTAGCTCCTCGTCATGTTCTAGGTCTCTGGGGATTATATACCTTGTAGACTGTGAAATCCCTTAACTTAGTCCCACACCTATTACCTACTGGGAGAAGACCATGTTTATAAGTGAGAATAGACTATAGATCTTTAACTTGGGTCAACCATTTTAAAGAAATGACTTAGGCCCATTACGTTGCACTTTGGGCTGGGACGTTACAAGTGGTATCAGAGCCCGGTTTCCCACTAGCTCACATTTTATGACTCAAGTACCTTGTTGAAAAGTCCAATAATTATCTTTTCCCACTGTGTTGTGTTTTGAATTAACAAATTCATTCTCTAATAAACCTAAGTCATAACTGGAAAAAAAACATATTAATGAACCATGATGGTTCAACATTTCAGATGGCAGGTACTCGTAGACAGTCAAGCTGATCTGCGCAGTCAAATTCGAACACAGAGAATGTGTTGGCCCAGATCCTGACGGCCATACAGGGACAAGCGCAGGCTTCAGAAAATACAAATTCTGTGGTTCAGAATATCGTTCAGCGGTTACCGGGAGTGGTAGCAGGGAATGGAGCCTCAAACTTGGTAGTGAGTCCCAGTATCACCCTAGATGGTGGTTAGGGGAGTGCCCAAGGGTGGGCAGGGTTAGCAAACCCAAGCGAGCAAGGGGAGCATCCAAACCCAGTACCACCGGTAGCCCGACCAATGAAGATGGAGAGCTGGATTGACATTATCAAAAAGCGTTTAGAGCTCTGTCGATGCCCCACCGCCATCAAGTGAGATTGGCAACATGCATGCTTCAAGAGGAAGCATCTTACTGGTGGAAATCCATGGAAAAAACCACCTTCCATCGACACGAGATTTCTCGCATCACGCGGGCAGAATTTGTGGCAGCTTTCAATAGTAATATTAGTTCCAGAGCCCATTGTCCAGGAGAAAGCACTAGTCCATGATTGCTAATTTGGTTCAGCGGGAGGATTCAGTCTGGGAATATGTGTATTCCTAGAAGAACTTCATGGGTTACCTCCTAAGCTAGCAGTGGAGTTTGCCATTGACTTAGCAGCTAGAACAACACCAATTTCTAAAGCACCATACCGCATGGCTCCAGCAGAACTCAAGGAGTTAAAGAGTCAACTAGAAGAGTTGTTGCAGGTATGCTTCATCAGACCAAGTACTTCGCCATGGGGAACCCCTGTTCTTTTTGTGAAGAAGAAAGATGAATCACTTGGGCTGTGTATTGACTATCAAAAAATAAATCAAGTGACAGTCAAGAATCAGTACCCCGTATTGAGGATTAATGACTTGTTTGATCAGCTAAAAACAGCCGGAATATTTTCTAAGATAGACTTGCGGTCTGGTTATCACCAGTTGCGACTAAAGGAGTCAGACATACAGAAAATGGCTTTCCGAACTCGGTATGGACATTATGAGTTTCTGGTTATGCCTTTTGGTCTAACAAATGCACCAGCGGCCTTTATGTCACTCATGAACACAGTATTCCACACATACCTGGACAAGTTTATTATCGTATTTGTGGACGACATTCTGGTCTATTCAAATAATGAAGAAGAGCATGTGAAGCACCTGTCTATTACTCTTCAAGTTCTGAGAGAACATCAACTGTTCGCCAAGCTCTCAAAGTGTGACTTCTGGATGAGGGAGGTAAATTTCCTTGGTCATATTGTCTCAAAGGCTAGAATTATAGTGGATCCATCAAAAGTGAAAGCAGTCACTGATTGGCCACAACCTAAGTCAGTCGCTGATATCAGAAGCTTCCTTGGTTTAGCGGGTTACTATTGGAAATTCGTTAAAGACTTCTCCTTAGTAGCATCGCCGATGAACAAACTCACAAGGAAGGCGGTCAAGTTTGAATGGAGTAGTAAGTGTGAGGAGAGTTTCTAGTCTCTAAAGAAGAGTTTAACAACTACACCAGTCTTGACCCTGCCAAATGGTAATGAAGGATTCGTAGTCTTCAGTGATGCATCTCGGTTGGGTTTAGGATGCGTCCTTATGCAAGAAGGTAAGGTGGTGGCCTATACCTCTCGTCAATTGAAGATTCATGAGCAAGATTATGCAACCCATGACTTGGAACTGGCAGCAGTGGTTTTTGCCCTGAAAATTTGGAGACACTACTTGTATGGAGCCCAGTTCGAAGTCTTCACTGACCACCAGAGTTTGAAGTATATCTTCACCCAGAATGACCTTAACCTTCGACAGAGGCGGTGGATAGAATATTTGAAGGACTACGACTTCCAAATCTTATACCATCCAGGGAAAGCGAATGTGCTAGCCGACGCGTTGAGTCGGAAGGGCAAAGTGGACAAAAGTCAGCAACTAGCTAGACTTTGGGCCATGTCAACAGAAGTGGTAGCTATCAAACCGGTGGAGCAACTAACATGCTTACTGGCACATTTGGTTGTTTCCAATGATTTAGTTGATCGTGTTAAGCTAGCACAAATGGGTGATGAGGAGCTGAATAAAATGTTGGACAAGATTCCTGATATTGTAGCTGATTCAAATAGCGTGATCAGATTTAGAGGAAGGTTGTGTGTACCCAAGGATAATGCACTGAGGCGGAATATCTTGGAGGAGGCTCATCGCTCAAAGTTCTCGATACACCCTAAAGTTACTAAAATTTATCAGGATTTAAAGCGAACCTATTGGTGGATTGGGATGAAGAGGGATGTTGTGGATTTTGTCTCCAAGTGTCAAACTTGCCAATAGATCAAAGCCCAACATCAACTACTTGGAGGACTATTGCAACCTTTAGAAATACGAACGTGGAAATGGGAGTGTGTCACATGCGATTTTATTTCAAAGCTCCCAAGAACTCAAAAGAAGCATGACTCCATATGGGTAGTTGTGGACCGACTAACTAAGGTAGCTCACTTCATCTCCACGAAATCAATGAGAACGGCAGAATACCTGGCAGGATTATATGTTGACAATATTTTCAAATATGCATGGGATTCCAAAGGAGATAGTCTCCGACCGCGATCCCCTATTCACCTCACATTTCTGGGAAGTTTTCCAAAAAGCCATGGGAACTCAAATTAAGTTGAGTACAACATATCATCCCCAAACTGATGGGAAAAGTGAGAGGACTATTCAAACTTTGGATGATTTGTTAAGAGCTTGCAATTTTTACTGGGTTCCAAGTTGGGGAGTTTGTGTACCTAAAGGCATCTCCTACAAAGGGGGTGATCAGATTTAAATTATCAGGTAAGTTGAAGCCAAGATTGATAGGACCATTCCCAATCCTGGATCGAGTTGGGAATTGTGCATATAGATTAGCATTGCTGCCAAGCCTAGCTGGAGTACACAATGTTTTCCATGTGTCAATGCCAAAGAAATATGTATAGGATGAGAGTCATATCATCACAAATTTTAAAGACTTAGAGCTACAATCAAATTTAACCTACAAGGAAAAGCTGATCCGCATCCTGGCAAGAGAAATAAAGACACTCATGAACAAGAAAATTCCTTTGGTAAAAGTATTGTGGAAAAATCAGGGGTAAGAAGAAGCTGCATGGGAGACTGAACAAGAAATGACAAGGAAATACCATAGCCTGTTTGTGGCATAGGAGCTTTATATTGGATGAGCATGAACTGATCTCGAAGAAAAATAAATAAAGTTAATCATACTTGTTTTGTTGCCTGTTATGAAATTGGGGGATGAATTATTTCCAAGTTGGGGAGATTGTAAAGACCGTGGAAAAAAATAAAATTGGATGCGGACGCCGTCTAGAAAGGACTGAACGCGGTCCGGGAAGGACTGAACATGTTATATTCTTTACCCGATTAATTCTACCCTGTTAATTATTTACCCATTTTATTATTTACCCGGTTAACTGAAATACAGGTCTATGGGTGTTTTCACAAACCCTAGCCCTCATTTCATTTTTATAAATTTTGAAAGAGGACGTCATTTTTATAAATTTCCTCACCTTAGCCACCTAGTTATCCTCTTCCTTGCTGGTGCTTCTTCCTTGCTGGGTATCCTTCCTATCTTCCTCTTCTTAATTTTCATGCATTTATATGTCATTTTAATTGATAATAAGCTTGATAATCATGAGAAATCAAGTCTGAAATAAAAAATAAACAACAAGAACTAAACTGAAAACTGGAATCCTGTCCATGGCCGAGTAGTCTGAAATTTTGGCAAGATGAGCTGACCATAAAAATATTTGCAAGGCATTCCCTCACAACTCCAAAGTCCTCTCTTGCTGTTGGGTCGAAGGGAGGGCTCGCCATGTCCCTAGTTTCAAAGTGGTGGCAGAGTTACAACTGGTTATTGGTGGAGTTGTAGGGAGCAGCGCTGAGGAGGAATTTCAGACATCTATACCAGTTCGCCGGCCAAGGCTCACATCGTGCATGCTGGCCAGACGGAGTTCCCAGTAGTGCTGCTGGCCGGACGGAGTTAAATTTGCAGTCCTAGCGGTGTTGCTAGCCAGAAGTCACATCTTGGTGCAGAACAGAGTTGGACGTGGAAGGTTGCTAAAATGCACGAGCTTTATGCTTCCAATTGGGTTGCTAGGGAAGGGAAGCAATTAGGGAAGGAAGTGATCTGGTTTTGGGTTGAAGAAGAAGACGCCAAGACTGGTTTTTGGGTGCAAACATGGAGTTTGGAGAAGAAGGGGACATTGGGGAAGAAGAAGATGGCAATTTTGTAAATATGGGTAAACTCGATACAATAATACTAACTCATAAAAAATCTTTAAAAATAATCATTTTAATGGGTTATGGGTAAAGTTACTAAACTAATTAATTATTGGACGAAATCGACATAGACATAAGTAATAAAAATACGATACTGATAAACGGTCGATAATTAATCGGCACACAACAAGCAATTAAATTAAATCAAATGGTTATAAATGATTAATAAAATAAAGATTTTACCTTTACCATATTAAATTTAATATTAGGTAAATAAATATATATTTTTAATAACGAGTCAGTAATATAGAAAATGGGTTATTAAACTATAGTCGGGTAGCAATCACTAACGTCAAACCTAAATATCATAATGAAAATAAATAAAGTTCAAAATTTTATTTAGTAGAATAATTTAAAATAATTGTATTAATAATATTTTTAAATTAGAATAATACAAATTATTTTAAATAATTTAGTCCTACAACTTATTTAACTAAATTGCTATGAATAAGGATAACGATTAAAGATTTAAAACCGTAAACTAAATTATCAAGATTGTGGTTAAGTAATTATCGTCTCAAAGGAAAATATACTAATAATAGTAATTAAATATTTATTTATAAGTTGGTAATTATTTTATTATTTGTTAAGTGTTAATCATGATCTAGATTATTAATGTAAAGTAGGATTTAAATGATTATATCACATGAATAGTTTAATATTCAATATTGTTGAAATTTAATAGTGATATATATATTAGTCATTTAGTTGCAGGCATTTCTACTCGAATAAAATTATACTTATGTATAATTTTATGTCCTCGTTTAGATTAGGATCATTAGTCACAGTTGCAAGTTCAAAATTTCTAGGTATGTATAATTGTTTAAAATGTTGTATTTTCCATTGTGGACAACCAAGTCAGCCTGAGCCCAGATTCGACCACCATGCACCGAGTGCAACCGGGGTCAAGGAATTGACTCAGTCTGACATGGTCTACGCCCTTCATAATCAAATAATGGGCATGTCAAAATGGACCTGACAACCATAAGCCAATAAATTAGATATGGCGGATTGGACTCGCCAGCCAATTACGGATATGGTAGATTGGACTCACCAACCGATAACGGACATGGTGGATTGGACTCACCAGTTGGTAATGGACATGATGGACTGACCCATCAGCCAATAAATTGGACATGGCGGATTGGACTCGCCAGCCAATTACGGACATGGTAGATTGGACTCACCAACCGATAACGGACATGGTGGATTGGACTCACCAGTTGGTAATGGACATGATGGACTGACCCATCAGCCAATAAATTGGACATGGCGGATTGGACTCGCCAGCCAATTACGGACATGGTGGATTGGACTCACCAGCCGATAACAGACATGGCGGATTGGACTTGCTAGCCGGTAATGGACATGATGGAGTGACCCATCAGCCAATAAATTGGACATGGCGGATTGGACTCGCCAACCAATTACGGACATGGTGGATTGACCCATCAGCCAATAGATGGACATGGTGGACTGACCCATCAGCCAACTAGATGGACATGGTGGATTGAACCATCAACTAATAAATGGACATATTGGAATGGTCACAACAGCGATTATTATAGATAATGATAGGCAGTTTATGGACTTGTTTTATTTAATTATACGGCTTAGTGGTTAATCACTAACGCAGAATTGTCTCCACATTTTAGCAGCTGGAAATAAAGGCTAAGAGACGATAGGGTGGTTCTTCTACCAACTTAGGTGGTGAACAAATAATAAGCGGACTTCTCTTTTTACTTTTCTTGTGTTATAAATGTGGCTATGGGAAACGGTCCAAGACTGTGGGATAATTATTTCATACATTGTCATTTGAAATATAAGTTCTTTTGAGTTAGAAATGCTAGACTTATTTGCTTTCGTATTATTCATGTAACGTTTTAAGTAATACCCGGTCGGGTTAGGACTGGTCGTTATAGGGTTGGCTTTATTAAATTTTGAGTAACATCTGGCTAGCAAGGCCCACAATATCGTGAAACATGGAGGGTCGTTACAGGTAATATCAGAGCAACCTGGTTCCGTGTTAGATGATGGGCTGGACTAGGGACGTTGGCTAGGCTGCCAGTCACGGGCCAAAAAGGTCGTGAGCTGGGGCAAGCAACGAGCCAGACTAGGGACGTTGGCTAGGCTGCCGCTCACGAGCCAGAAAGGTCATGGGCTCGAGCTAGCAATAGGCCAAGTATAGGCATTTCAAGGACGAAATTTCCTCAAATGGGTGGATTGTGAGATCCCTCAACTTAGTCCCGCATCTAATACCTACTGGCAGAAGATCTCGTTTATAAGTGAGAATGGACTATAGATTTTAAACTTGGGTTAACCATTTTAAAGAAATGACTTAGGCCCATTACGTTGCACTTTGGGCCGGGTCGTTACACAGAGGAAGGTTATCCTTGCCCCAAAGTACTATAACTCCATAGTAAAATATAATAATATAAAAATAAAACATGCCAGCACAACCATCATGGTATAAATCGAAATCATTCAAGGTTCATATAGTTAGGGCATATGCCCGTCATATAGTCATCCACAAAATATGTAGTCCAAAACACACGACATAACACAGGGCCCCCTCCACTACCGCCACTGAGCCGCCTAGTCCATGCACCTAGGCTGGCAAACGCCAGGGAACCTCACCTATATATAATAGAAAACCACATCAATAATTAAATAAATTTCATTACCAGTCAAAATAACTAACAGTAAAATAGCAAGTTGGCAAATGGGTATTCAAACTAGGTGGTAAGCAAACAAACTTAAACGAGTGTCGGTTCGCATGCACGACTAATATTTATATTCATCCATACAACACTTACACCCTCACATCCTCCATATTACACCAGCCATGGTACTTGAGTGGCAAAAAGAATGGTTAAGTTAGTGCCACAAATTCCATGAAATGTGTTGTGTTTCGCAGAAACATCATACTCTGCACTACCTCAGAGTTTGAAGGAGTACTAGTGCAGTCTGCATATCCTGCACACACTCTTACTCTTAAAAGTCGTAAATCATATTTATACATATAGGCTTGGGAGTGGATTTAATACTTATTTTTTGGATATTACCTTTTGAAAACCATCAAGGGATCTCAACCTTGAAGTTTTATTAAACACATAGAAAACACAGCTAAATAGCCCAACATTGGAGGGATCCGATAAAATGCCGCCTATGTCATCCTACGTCTAAAATGTAGTTAGACTTGATACTCAATGAGTCAATCAGACATAAAGTAACGGAAGAGTCCTATGGACCTGGATGAGCAGAGCTCGTATTCTAGTTGGTGAGCTCACCCACGTACCTAGCACAGAGATGGAACCAAATAAGAATCATGTCACATCAGCACGAAAAATTAGGTAAAGCCTCCACAGAAGCTCAATACTTAACATTACTTAATTACCCCAATTAGATCCTAAGTGAAGTGTTAAAACTTATTATGTAACTTACTTAAGGTTTGGTCTCATGTTCACTTTGTGGGCTTTAATTAATTCTAGTTTAATGAAATGAGCTTACTAGACAATTTTTTGGATGAGCCTAACAATGTCCAAATAGGCTGAAATTTGGATGGGATGACCCTTACTCTCTAAGGTTCACAGGTAAATTCCATCATAACTGTCCCATGGGCCAATCAACAGGAACAAGGCCCATTAAGCTTGGTCATAGGTTGCTGGAACAGTGTTCCTGGGTTGTGCACCAACTTTGTAACTGTTTGTTCATAAGCTAGAGGACACTAAATGGGCTTAGGTCAATGGGCCTAATTAGTTAACATAGGGAGCTTGAGCTTAGAAAGCGTAGGCTAAATTTACTTTTTAAATGGTACCAAGTGAATTTTTAAATTTGGGTCATTGGATGGGCTGTTTTTGGAGATATCAGAACCCTAACAAATTGGAAATTCACAAATAAACTTGGTAACCTATCCAAATGGCCCCAAAATTGGTCACCGTGGTACTGAGTCATAGGGTAAGGTGTGGATCAAGTTTCAAAGACATCCAACATTAATAACCTATTTTAAGGTAATTTACAATCAGAGTGAAAAAACTAGGGTTTTTGCTCTACATCTTTACGCTGGCCAGGTAAACACCTCCAAAAGATACATACATGATTTTTGCCCATTCCCAAAATGTTTATATTTCAAGTAGCCATTTATTATAGCACCGTATATTTTTACTAGATTTTATAACACAATCACAAATCATGCTCATAGTCATAAACAACATCGAAAATATAAAGCGTACTTATGGATGATGTTCATAATTATTTAGTGGTTGGATTAGGTTAAAAATTTTACCAATAACTCCTAACATCACCATTAAAAATATGACATACTATGCATCAACAAAATCTAGAAGGTCAGAGAGTAAAAATTAGAGAAATGGGTGCTTATGACATTGTAACTGCAAAAGTTTCCACATTTCCTCACTTGTTACCCTCATACATGCATATTATATGTCATGCCAGGTAAAATACCCAACACAAAAGTTGTATATATGCATGTTATGAGTGTAACAAAATAAGAATCGTGAAAAATTAACATTAGAGTGCAAAGATATGATTTTTATACCAAAATAATGCAAATAAGTGGCTTACCTACATTATAAAAATCATATCTTTTTATTTACATAGCCAAATAAGATAAATGAGTACTTAAAATACTCCTCACAGGCATAGCTACATTTTAAAATTTTCATAATAATAAAAAAGACAAAAATGCAAGAGATAAACATCAAACAACAAGCAACGGAGGTAGCACAAACCTAAAACTAACAAGGGAGACCAAGGGTAGGTCCTTTGAGGCATCTAACCTCAAAACCTACCACCCTAAGAGGTTAGAAACATGGAGGAGGGTGATTGGAGCTTCAACAAGGAAGAAGAAGGCAAAGAGGAGCAGAAGAAGGTTGTTGGAGGTGAGGAGGGAAGGTGAAATAGTGAGAGGATGAGGGAAGGGATGGATTTTATTGAAAAAGGGTGGTTGGCTTAGTGATGTTATAGGTATGGGTGTCATACCTAAAGGGGTATGGGTTAGATAAAGAGGTATATGTTAGCTTGGTGATGTCATAAGTATGAGTGTCATACCTAAAGAGGTATGGGTTGGCTTGGTGATGTCATAGGTATGTGTGTCATCCCTAAAGTGGTATGGTTGGATTAGATAAAGACATATTGGTTGGGTTAGCTAAAGAAGTATGAGTTGAATTTTCCTAAAACCTAAAAACTTAGTGTTTTTACGCTAAAGCGATTGGTTCCACCTCAAAAATTACTGTGCATGTCCCAAAAGGGGATTAGGACGATTTGAAAGGTTATCAAACACATGGCAAACAAACAAAAGTCGACTGGACTAAACATGAAAAAGTAGGGCATGTAGCATCCAAATAGGTGTACCAAGAATCGAAAGAGGCTTACACCATACCATACATGAACCACGACAAGAAGGATCGGACCATGCTAACTCGATTTAGGTAATAACAAAACCGATACTTAAAACCCTAGGGCAGATAGCTCAAGTTTTACAACATGTGTAACGCTTTTGGTGCAAGGTGTTTAGTTGTAGATTTGTTTAGCATTGTCCTTTGCTCTGATGTTATTGTTGATGTCAGTACACACCATGATCATACATCATATAGAATCGTCAATCTTTTGCTCAACAGTGGGTTCCAATTTAAGTTCTGGAATCTGAGTTTGTCGTAAATGTGTTGATGCGCTTAGAACTTGGACCACAGGTATATTAGGACTATTCTCAAATTAATCAATTATTCTACTGTAGATTTAATTTTTAGATCGTAGGACATATTAACTGGCTTTTTTATTGGACCCCACCTGACACGGGTGATTTGTCATATTTTACTTCCATGATTAATAACCCTCTAGAAGAGATTCATTGAGTTGTTTTCGAACTTAACTCCACCTCACGTTGCCTCTGAACCTAGTAATATGATTCCCTTCCAAACACTATATATAGTTATTATTAAGATGAGCTGAGAGCTTGTGTATTAGACCTCGCGTATACTGTGGCGGGCGCATACGTAGGTTGTAGAAGGCTCTAAATAATTAAGAAGGTTGTTTTATTCCCGAGGGAATGTAACATCTTTACATCTTGAGCTTCTTTATACTAAAGAGGCGTGGAATAAACGAATACTATTATGTATAACATATATTATTTGGGTGCGGGATTGCCACCCCTGCAAATTACATCTTTGAGTCAAATTAGAAGGTTCGGTGGGATAGAGGCACCCTTATCGCACAAAGAGAAAATACGATAAAAGTAAAATATCACAACTAAAATATAACATATAAAAAATTTTACATAATTCCTTAAAGTTCAACTTGAATTCCTAAGTGAATACACGATAAAATTGATAATCACATTCAATTAATTTTCTCTTCCATTACAAATTACAAAACTTGGTGAATTTTTTATTACTCTAAAATAGATTTACCTTTAAAAGTCTTCCAGTTCCATGATCTACCACGTCCTTATCTTGTCTTCAAATCTTAACAATTAGCTTTGCCAACTAGTTGACGAAAGACTTTTAGCTCCTCATATCGTTCTTAGTTGCAAGAAATAGATGGTGCAGTGCAACGCTCCTTCGCCACGCCAAGCTCCAATCTCGGCAAGCTTCCATGTCCGTTCTCTGTTTTCTATGATTTGAACCTTATTCGGCCAGCAAGATGACGACTTTACCACACTCCAAAGATCGTTTACCTGCAAGGTCTTTTCCATCGGCAAAGCGGTATTGCTCCTTGGCAGCAACAAGGTGATGGACAGCGGTGAACTTCTACAGCAACCTTTCCGGGTGGCGAGACAAGGCTGCGAGGCTAGGCTGGGCGTGGGTCTATCGAGGCAGTAAGTGACCGTGAGATGTTGGAAGTTCGGTGGAGGCAGTGACTATCCGACTGCAAGATGTGGCAGCAACAGGCAAGACTCCCTGGCAACAATGACCAGCAGGGCAACACCTTCATGATCCGTTGTGGAAGCAGGGCAGCAATTGGCAACAAAACTCGTCTTAGCAAGGTAGCGACAATTCCTCCCCTCGAACAAGTTCCGGGGGACAGGCCTGCATCTCCTTGGCCGTCTCTTCTCCTTTCCTTGGCGAAACAGTATGGTGGCCTTCCTTTGGCAACAACAACGCCAATGGTAGCATTTTTCTTGATCTGGTTGCACCGCCCAGGGGATCCTCTCCAAAGATAGATACGTAGCACAGTAAGCACGGCTCCAATGATGCTTCTTCGAGGCAGCAGGATGACTGACCTACAAATCTCCTTGGCAGGTTCACACAGTGATGGGATCAGCAACTCCCTGGTAAAAAAAGCAGGGGCGAAATAGAGCTCTCCAAAGGGGGAAAACAGCAACTCTTTGCGAGCCCGCATCAGACTCGTTATCCGGTTGCTCAGACGATCAGAAGGTTCTGAACTCCCGTAAAGACTCGTCGGCTCTAATTCCTCTCCGCCGCAGGGCAAGTCGATTCTCGGTTTTACAGCAGCAAAGCAACGGTTCTTGGCAATGTGAGCTGGATCT